>OMNN01040612.1:0-18045 GCA_900302755.1 Chromis chromis | reverse complement strand
GGTGAATCAGTGGTTAGCACTGTGGCCTCACAGCTAGAAGATCCCCGGTTTGCGTACCGGTTAGGATGCCTGGGATCTTTCTGTGTGGAGTTTGCATGTTCTCCCTGTGCAGCGTGGGTTTTCACCAGGTACTCCGGCTTCCTCCCACAGTCCAAAAACATGCTGAGGTTAATTGATGATTCTAAATTGTCCGTAGGTGTGAATGAGAGTGTGCTTGGTTGTCTGTCTCTATGTGTAACCCTGTGATAGACTTGTCCAGGGTGTCGCCTGCCTTCGCCCGCGTCGGCTGGGATAGGCTCCAGCCCCCCCCCCCCCCGCGAACCTACAGAGGATTAAGCGGTGTTTAGATAATGGATGGATGGATGGATGGATGGATGAATGAGGCTGTGAGAAACATTACCATAAAGTGACCTGTGTCTGTCTGACAGAATGCCATTCCTTTAATAGATCATTGAATCCAACAATGTTACATGTCCCATATTTATATTTTATGACAAATCTGGCCATCAGGAAAGTATACGCTAATTATGACAATTTATTGCAAATATCTAATAGGATAACATGATGAAGTCATGGTATTTTATATCCAAAAGGTCAAGTTCGGTGTAGCATCATGAAACACTTTTCTGTCCGTTATTCAACACCATATGTCAGGAACAGAAGGAGACAGAGTGTGACCATATTTCACATGTGGTTAATCCTGTATTTATGGTACTAATCTGAGGTGCCCACCCTGAAACTGTGGTAGTTATATAGATTGTATGTGTTGCCTGATTGAAGATGCGTTTGAAAAACGTCGACTGTCATGGTGACAACTTTGTCCTCTCTCAGAATCGGCTTTACTGGCTAAGCGTGTGAACACACTCGAGAATTTGACTTTGTTTTTCTCAACAAACACTTGAAAATCTTCGCTGCATATATAATTTGAGTCTGGACAGACACGGATGACAGGCATACAAACACGAGGTAGTAATTCTGGTCTATTTAAGTGTTTAAGTGTTTTCATTTTGTTTAACTCAGCTCTGTTGTGTTGAAAACAATGTCTTCTGGATTGAGACTAAAATAATGTGTTATATAGAGCAGAGGTTATTTTTGAATTTTAATTTGCTTAAATGTTACTATAAGAATATGTTTTCTCTCGCAGCAACAGTACTGAGGCTGCTGTGATTTAGCATTTCCACTAAACAAACAGAAGTCCTCCTCACTTCCGTTTTCCCTCACGGGATTTTACATCAAAATGTTTTTCCCCTCATTTTCAGAGGAAACATTTATTAACCCACTATCTCTGTCTCTGTCCGAGCACATAATGATTCTGTTCAGGATTATATTTTCACATCCTATTTCCTCCACCACATCTGCTGTGAGCAATCAGCCACAACAATGGCTACACCGGATACTGTTGCCTATATACTGTGTCAGAGCCGCAAAAAGAGCCTCACAGATGGAAGGTCCTTATTACATCTGCTTCCCCCACATCGATGACGCAGCACACATGGCCCTATGCTGCTGGAAAGTTTCTTTTTTTACTGTTTCACCCTTTTATTGTGTACAGCAAGTTTAAAAACCTAATCAGCTGTGAAACTATAGTTTTAATTAGAATAGGCAACACACCTGGATGCCTCTAGCTGACTGCGGGAACGCCTAAAACTTAATTATCACTTGTCATTTGATCCATATGCTCAGATATGAAGTGTGATTTTAAAGGAGTTCAGGGCTCTACAACTTCTCTTCCATTTTGCTGTTGGTTTGATTTCTGATTTCACCCATGAATAGGATTTAAAACTCATAGTTATTAACTCAAGCACACAGTTTAACGTGTCCTCACTGTGCCACAGATTTACAGCCTTGTTTGTCAGTTCACATACACATTGATAATGTTATAACTCAATATGTAAATTATTATAAACAGGAATAAAGGTGCAGATAAATGTTTTGCACATTTATTCTGTTGTTTTTTTTTTTAATGACGAATGATCAGGGACTTAGAGTTAGTAAGAGGCAGCTCTTCTTTTTATTATAAGCAGTGATACACTTTAATATCATTTCTGACTGCTTCAGTCTGCCGCTAAAGCGCCTCACATGCGTAGGTAGACGCTACATTTTACTGAATTTCTCTGAATACGTCACATAGGCTACAATTTACCGATACCCCTTAAACATCTCACATACATCATATGTGCTAGATTTTACCAGTGTTCCATAAACGCCTCATGTGCTTCAGTAGATGACAGTAGGCGGCTGTGCACAGAGAAGCCTCTAGTCCCCTCTCAGTTACTGCAGCTCACACTACTCAGTCTGGTATGTGGCCAAAGATTTGTTAAAATGAAAATGTTTGGTCACACTTGACAGAGTTTTGGTGACGTTAAAACCAAAATTGTCATATTCTGGAGCCCTGAATTATGTGTTGTGTTATGTGGTTGAGAGAAAACCTCGAGTTTTTACAGTCGACCTGAATGATAGAGACTTTTCATGTTATTTTTGAGGCAATCATTTAATTCAGTAATTCAGCCAAGACTGACTTCGGAAAAACCCTGGTTCCTATATCTTAAGGATTTAAATATATTGAACATATATTAAAAATATTGTTCCAGAGAATAACTGTTGCTCTGACACACGCATAGTTACACGCTGTTGCAGGCATCTGTCTTAATGCAGCAGAGGGGGTGGGTGGCTACACATCTATGATAAATGTGGACATGATGGCATGTTTATGCAACAGTTTAAACACACATGAGGACACGCAGGCACTATGCTTTTTGTCTAAATGGAATAGCGAACACTATCTAATGGAGTGACTTCAACCTAAATGTGGAAATATCTGTTTTCTCAGGTCACTTTCTGCTACATTTTATGGATGCATACAGGTTGTGTCTTCTGTTCCAGGTCACACAAATGGCCTTTGTGACCTTTTTCTTATACATAAAATTACAATTGCAGCACATCTAAACAAGATCAGGAGACATTAAAGTCAAAATGTGAAATGTTTTTTTTACTTTTACTTTTATTTTTTTTTTACCAGAGCTGCCTTTCTAACTTTTGTCGCATCTGCCACTAAAATCCAACCTTTTGGCTTTGTTTGTACCCTGTTTCCCTTCATTTCATTGAAAGCTTCCTGTTTTGTATCTTTGGTTACAGTTCAGTGTTTATGGTGCAGGAGCGAGCTAATCCAAACATCGTGTCTCTTGCACACACTTTCTGGAAAACGGGCTGTAAACACAGTGTTGAATGCTACTGTGTGGCCTCAGTTTTCCTTTATATGGGATCTGTTCTGGTTTCTCTTGTAACTAAGATGCAAGCAAAAATCACACATTTATTGTCTTGATGGTAATTTGGTTTGCAAAGACGGATCATGAATGATATATCAGTGGTTGGCAGCATTTTTTAACCTGGAAGTGGTGCACTTGTAAGGCTAATACTTGAGAATATATTATGTCTTGTTTGCACATGGTTGGTTTGTGTGTTTAAACCAAGATTTTGGCTCAGTGAGCTGAAAGAAAACAACTGACCACAACTTGCTTGTATTTCTGTGTCATGGTTAATGTGGGTTAATGCTGCTCTGTCCGATAGTCAAAATCTGATTTGGTTTTATTGTAGCAGCTGACTTAAAATTGCAAAAGTGTCGTCCTCCAAATGGGATCCATTTGATAATCAGGATGTAAATATCTTGTCTTCTCTCAGGTTCTCAATGCCCAGAAAGCCGGGTACAAGGCAGCCATTGTTCACAATGTGGACTCCGAGGACTTAATCAGCATGGGATCCAATGATGGTCAGTTACCGCCCACCAACACATAGTAATAAACATGCAGTATCTTGCCTGTCCATTTGTCTTTGTGTGCCCTTTGATTCTCTCTTTATCTCTGAGCCTGGGGAGAAGTAGGTCAGTTTTACAGTCAGAAGCACATTTCAAGTTTAAAGATGTTTTTAAGGACGATAGCGGTGTCCTGCAGGGATGTAGCTCCTCTCCAGGAATCCATACTGTCCCTGCTCCGGCCGAGCTTTGTGATGCGACAGTGTCGGTGGTTTTTTTTCAGTTAAGTCTCACTTGCAGCAGATACATGGATTATCTAGAAGACCTCCTACCCTGGTTACTGTATATAAAAGGAGTAAATCTCACAACCGACTTGGTGTTGCCACTGGTCCAGAGTTTTCTTCCTATCAATTTAGGTCCCTAAAGGTGTCGGTATGCTTCAACCAGAGTATTATTCAGGTGGTCAAACAGTGTCTGAACCTTCATTCACTCTTTTCCAACATTGGACTAGGGGAGCTGCATTTGACAGACTAATTTTCTTTTTTTGATTCTTCATGCAGCTGCTTGTTTGTAACAATCAAAGGCAACATAATAAATGTCTCAAAGGATTGACATAATTCAATTTTACAAGAAGTAATTTGTTTCTGCCAAACATTTTTCTAATAACTAAACATTTCCTTCTTGATTGGCCGAATATTTATTTTGAAATATGTCCATCACAGTCTCCCTAAGGCCCCGAGCAGACATTTCCAAAATGCTTGATTTGAGCGTGCAGCATCCCAAAACCCAAGGATATTACTTATAATGTCACAGAAGACTAAGCAAAACTGTAAATATTCCCACTTGAGAAGATGGAACCAGTGATTTTGGAGATGTTATTGCTTAAAAAATAGCTGCAGACTACCTCTCGAATAGTTGCTGCATCCATCCATTCATTATCTATACACCACTTAATCCTCTGTAGGGTCGCAGGGGGGCTGAAGCCTATCCCAGCAGACTCGGGCGAAGGCAGGGGACTCCCTGGACATGTCGCCAGCCTATCGCAGGGCACTACTCAGTCATTATAGGGAAATAAGTATATATTTCATGTATTCTCTTGATTAAAGTGTGCAGGAGGAAGTGCTTTATCTTCAAAGGTGCTTATGTTGACCAATGAGAATGGAGCAGGTGTGTTGCCTCAATCCAGAGGTGACAAATAAATGCCTGCTGTACATCTATACATTTGTCATGACCGAATCCAAGTTAATTTTTTCGAGCAACAAAGTTAAAACCTCGCACTTCGGTGAGACTTGCGTTGGGTCCTGCGGGGTTCCCAGTGCCAATGCAGTCCTCCAAAGTGGTCGTTGAGTTTAACTTTATTTAAGATTGTAAAACATGTAGGTAACAGTTTGTTAGCTGCAAATAAATCTTACTTAAGCTTTCTCTTACTAAAACTTTTAATGATTGCTCAGTGGACTCGTGCATTGGTAACTGGTCACACAATATGTGAATCTGTTTTTTGTTTTTTCCTTTCTAGTGGAAGTCATGAAGCAGATAGTTATTCCCTCTGTGTTTATAAGCGAGGAAACTGCCAACTCTCTGAAAGACGACTACATGTATGACAAGGGGTAAGTCCAAACCCGAATCTCTTTTTCTTTTTCTGCCCATCAGTATAAATAGAAACCGTTTCCTGCTCTGCTCTTCTCACACTACTCTCTTCACAATTCCTCCTTTCAACACGAAGAGCTGCCTGCTTTTATGCAGCTCCTTCACTCACAATTGTCTGGCTGCTCTATGCTTTCCAGCTCTGACTTTGATTTATTGTTATTAGACAGTAATACCTGTAATGTGCTGCGATATACCGAGGAGAGGATTTGTCTTGTGATGTGTTGTCACTGCTGTTGACGTGATAGTTTGGTCGTAAAACGTCTCTATGTGGCTTCAGGGGTCGCAGCATCAACGTCTCTTTTCTCCACTTTAAAATCAGCTCATGTTTGTGTGTGTTGGCGTGTGTGCCGTATCAGATACCATCCTGTTACATGGGGTTTATTCCCACATTTTTCTGCACCCTGAGGAATGAACACCAAACATGGTATTGGCAGAGTTTTGTCAGTGTGGACCAATTTAGCTGCTAAATATCTGACTGGAGCACAGACACTGAGCTCTAGAGGGAGTTCTTAATGAACAGTGTGAAATGTCATTATGTTGAAAGGAAAACCTTTATGTGACTGTCACACTGCGATTATTCACACTGAACAACACCAAAGGAAATGTTCTTACTGTGGTGGCGAACGACAATGAGCTGTAACAAAATGCTGCCTCTGTGTAGGTCACTGTCACTCACTGGCTTCATAATATCTGCCTGTACAGAAGGGTAATGCGTCCCACACCTCACGGTGCTGTGCTTGCTCTTCTAGGGGGCATGTGGTCCTCATGCCAGACTTCAGCCTGCCGCTGGAATACTACCTGATCCCCTTCCTCATCATCGTGGGAATCTGCCTCATTCTCATCGTTGTGTTTATGGTACGTACATTCGAGGGCGTAAATGCACACGTCAGTCTAAATTTAAGGAAGCCCTTTCTGCTGTTTTGTGATGCTGCAGGTTTTTATTAAAGTCAAAGGAAGGAATCAGACTGAAAAAATTACCTTCACTGACACCTGAAACAAATTAGACAATAATCTAACACATTTCAGATCTGAGTCACATTAATAGCTGTATTTTGACAGACATGCCTATATGTTATGTAATAGTTGCATGTGGGTGGTGTAGCGCTACCTGGACAAAAGCTGGGTCTCTACGGTGAGGGTGTGTGACGTTGAAAGACCCGATGATGCCTGGAAACATGTTGATGTATCCACATGTATGAACATGACGTACAAAAAGATAGCCTGCGATATGAGAGATATCCCTGATGTGAGGGAGAAGTAAAAGAAAATACATGAAAGTTGATTTCTTACGTTACAGAGCTCCAAATACACACCTCTGCTGATTACAGATATAAATGAGGATTTTAACCTCTCTGTTATGTTCATTCTGTAACAATCTCTGTGCAGAATTGTGAAGACAAGCTCCACTCGCTGCAAAAAGTAACATTACTGCCTGTAATACATCCATGGGTTGCAGAAATGGAAACACATTGTAAATAAATATTAAATAACAACAGACCGATGCATCAACAGCGTTTATAAAAGGAGGACATACTTAACATATTCTCTGCTGTACATTAGGGTGACAGATTGGTATTTACTTGGTATTGGGACCCCCCAAAGAACACCTGCATGCATTTAAGACATCTTCATTTTAAGTCAAACCTGAAGTTGTTTCCTAAGTAATCAGAGATATTTAAAGACGGATAGTAATTTAGTTTTACTTCTGTTAATTTGAGAAAATGCCTACCGAGCCTGCTACTAAAGGATCTTTGCCTCTTGATTCATTCATTCCTTATTACATTAGTGAGCCCAACGTTGCCTCCTTCAGATAGTACCAGATTTCAGCCTGCAACTGAAAGTTTTATTACAGGAGCGTGTCGAGGTCTGGCATCCAATTTGGGCTCAACACATTGCACTTTTCCTAACGTTAACATTAGCTACAGAAATCACAGTTTGGTTCTTGTCACAGAACAAGATGTGTGTCGGTTTTTAGTTCCTTTTCCAAGGATCTTGACAGTTCTTTCTCTTTTTCCACTGCGATTAGATCACCAAGTTCGTCCAGGATCGGCACAGGGCTCGGAGGAGCCGCTTGCGCAAAGATCAGCTGAAGAAACTTCCCATCCACAAGTACAAGAAAGGTAGGGAGGCAGTCCCAAGCATGACAATTTGAAGCGACTGTAACAATGAGATTGTAGTGATTTATATCATCACCCATCATGCTTCCAGCTGTACATTTGGAGGACATTCAAAGAGTCAAAGTTACCTCACTGTCTGTGTATAGTGTCTACTAATGGGTTCAACAGATGTGGCCAGTCTTGTGCACATCTGCAAAATCTTGGTGGTCCTGGACGCCAAAAAATCAACTGGAATAGAGAAGAAAAGTACCTGCACTCTAGAGTCAGAGCTCTGCTAAATATTTACGAGCAAAACTTTGCCACAGAAAAATTTTCCTCGAGGAAAAAGACTCTTTTCAGGTGTTTACATGACAAAAAACCTTTAGAAAATCTGATTTTGTGTGCCAAACTTTACACTCCTCTTTACCAGGTTAAAACAACAGTCAGCCTGATCCTAACTCTAACCTTTGACCATTAAAAGCAGTCCTGATGCTATTTACTCCGTTTTTCTTCTCACATAATTCAGCCAAGAACAGAGATGTCATCAATGCATTTCGACACGTCATTCCTCCCTGGAGCTCTGCACCTTGAGCTAATCGGATTAATATGGACTTGATTTTTCCTACAAAGCCCACCGTGGCTGATTAGAGCTCCTCTTTGTTGAGACTGGACACATGACTGATGCTTTGGAATGTATTCTCGGTCATGCTGGAGGACTGACTGTGCCAAAAATGAAATGTATTTTGGTTTTTACCTCAGCCCTATTGGGCAGATACACATTACAGTAAGGGGAGGAGAGAAGAGAGGAAATGTCATAGAAGAAAGAAAAATCTCTGCTGTGAATTTGAGGAGTTCACTTGAAACTTCTGGAGTTTTTTTTTTAGAGAAAAGCTTCAACTCCCCTTTCGTCTGAGTACAAGGGTCAGACTGGCCATAGCATTGTTTTGAAATGCAAATCCTCTTTGTGCTATGGTCAAATAAGTTTGTCTGTGTGTTTAGAGGTTTGTCGTGCCGGCTGTGTTTCCTCCGGCAGTTGTATTTTGCGGACTGGAAAGCCCCTGACTGCAGTCAGCTGTGCTGGGGAACACCGGGGAGCTTTGTAGAGAATGGGTGGTGCATATTAAGTATCCCCCTTGCAAAGCTGCTAATTGAGGGGGCTGTGAGTCGAGCTGCTCCTCCCCGCCTGGCGCTACCACCAGCACGTGCTGCACACCAGCTAAAAGCAGCATGTGTTGCTCAGATAGCTGTTTTGTGTCGCGTCAGGCTGTGTGGTTTGTGCACTCTCATGGCTGCGTGTGCAATCAGCGCCCACTCTGACTCAGGGTTTCCACCAGGCACCGCTGCAGTCAACCTTGACCGCTGCAGCGAGTTCAGATGTCCAGGAAACGGCCTCCGGGGCGGCGTCTGCGCTCCTGTCAGCTGAGTCAGAACGTTTGGCGACACAGGAAGGGGACACCAAATCTCTACCTAATCACCTTTTAAGCCCTGCACTCTGGAGCAATGCTAGCTTGGCGAGGGACCAAGTGCCCTGGTTTGGGCAATGGGAGGGCTGCAACAGTTGGACAGTGCCTCTGTTGTCTAACGTGATGTATTGTTAGGCAGTGTTTACTCCAGGTGAGAGTTCAGGACTTGATATTTCTGTCTTCAGTTGCTTAAAGGGGGACATTTGCTGAAGTCATGGGCTGCAGTACTGCATAAGACATGGACAGATATGAACAGAATTGTATAATTAAACCGTATGTGTCCAAGTTGGAGGGTGTGTGAAGTTTAATAAATTGCCTCAAGTGATGTCAGTCGGGGCTGATGTCAGTTCTAGTGCAGAAGAAGTGATCTTCTGAGCTCTCCATAGCCTGCTGTTTCATCTCTCCTTCAGAGTCACGGCTCACAGCTACGTTGGCCACCACCAGCATCTGAACAGGTGTTGCTGACCCAACTGGGAATAGAGGGTGTGTTTTAGAAGAAGAAGAGCACGAGGAAGAAAATAAGACAATTATCTCTTCTACAATACTTTTGATATTTATTTTAAAACTTTACATTGTGAGGAGCACGATGCTACATCTGTAAATAACTGCCTGTGTAACTATCTGAATGCCATGTTTCACTGCAATATAAGTCCCACACCTCTATGGAAACAATACAGTTATGCCTAGAGGAAGAGAGGACTCCACAATGTATCTTGTCCACAAATCATAATAAAGTTGAATTTCTTTGATTTTGGAATTGGAATCAACCTGTACAATAATTTTCCAAGTGTCCACAGGTTTTACTAATATTGAGAAAAAATACTTGCTCTCTGTACTATAGATAATTTACTAGTGATATTTCTTTTTCAGTTCCATACTTGTCTCCTCCCTGTTCTGTGTAAACACAGCCTGCAGTTAGCCCGAAACACCCTTGAATTTTTGTCACACGACTGTTGGTCACAGCCGAGTCATGAGTGGCCTGTGTTTCACATTATTGGCACAATTTTGATGAGATATGACTTTAAGTTTAGATTTGGTCAAGGCATGTGACAAATAATTTGTTCAAGGACCATGGGAAAGTTGAAAGTCCGGCGACTTCAGTTTTTGTGTTTGTAGCTACGATAAATTGTGTAATTTTTGAGATTTTTTCAAAGATAACATACCTTTCAAACTCATCAAACTTTGGGGTTCCGAGGTTTAACAAAGCTTAGAATAGTGTGGCCTTGGGCCGCCCATATTCTTGGGTATCGCTTGCTGAGTTAAGGCGTTACCATGTGGGCGCAGGTCATGAGTTCGAGTCCGGCTCAAGACCCTTTGCTGCATGTCACTCTCCTCTATACCCCCTTTCTCCCTGTCTCTCTCTATCAATAAAAATGGGAAAAACTCCCCAAAAAATACTTTTAAAAAGTGTGGCCTTGTGGTGGCAAAAAAATATAAACCAATCTTGCTGTAGATCTGTTTACGATGACGAGTTAGAATCACAGAGCTCATCAGACACAGATTGTGTGTTTTATCTTCAGCTCAGTGTTGTGACACATAAGCAATACTTATCTGTAGCGCTGCTTTGGGACGGTTTCGTGCCACACAAGTCACTTCGTTGCTCAAAACTTGCTGCTGCTCCAGTTCCCATCCTGAAGTTTTGGGCATCGTGCCTGAACTCAGGGTCCATCAGCGTGTCGCTGTGTATGTGTGCAGCACAGAGTGGGAAGGATGCCTAATGGTGCCCTTGGCCTCAGTTACTGCAGATAATGCTGAGCTTGGACTCCGGGGGCTTTGAACAGATGCAGCCATCGTGAACAGGAGCACTGTGATGCTGTGTTGATATTAAAGCTGCGATGTGTGTGTTACCTTCCACATATTCAAAGTCTGCAGCAAAGGTCAAAAGTGTGTTTTTCTTCCCCCATTGGTTTTGAATCTTGAAATGCGGTAAACAATTACAGAAGGTGTGCTGCAAAGATTCAGTCGACACATTTTTGTGTTAAAGCCATTCTGCAAATGTCTGAAACTGCAGTTCCTACACTGGCCACTAGAAACTGGCTCCAGAAAATACACTCAGAAGACTTTGAGCTTCTCCCTTGAAAGATAAAGTAATCAATTTTACTTTTTTTAATGTATATCTTTCCTGGTTCATTAGAGAGATATTAAGGTTTAATAGGTGCGTATGTTGTGGGTCATGTTTTCATCTCTCAGCTGCAATAATTGCCAAGATGGCAGCGGTCAAAAAACGTGTCACAACTTCCCCTAAGAAACCAGTAAGTGGCATTTGCAATCTATTTTTCGTAAGCCTCTGCACCGTGTTAGCCTGAATCATCGGCCCGGAGGGTTTATAAATGCAACATGGTGTGAAGTCATTTTTGGGTAGACGCTTGCCAGCCAATCAGCCACAGCCTCGACTGCTGCTGCGCTGGCAGGATGCCTTTCTGCTGATGAGAGTATCTGCCCACCATCTACCTTCTCTGGCAGCAGAGCCTATATGTGTCTTATCACCTCGTCAAACACTTTGGTAGAAATGGTTTTATTGAGTTGTTTTTCACACCGTTTCCTCCTATTCCTGCCTGCGGCTGTTGTTAAACTTCTATTTAATTTATGTTTGCTTCTGGTAATGTTAGCCAACTGACAGTGCTCATGTAGATCTGGGCCAGAGGTGGTGATGGTCGATGCCAACACACATGTATGGAAGTATCCACAAGCTGAAATGAATAGTCGACGACACAAAGAGAGTCTGTATGCATAGCGCACAATGCCTTAATAAAACACCACGGTACGCATGTAATTAGTGCACAATACCAGTCTGAGGAGCAGCATGCAACATAAGATCTGTGTCAATGTACAGGATTATGTAATACCAGCTGCCACGGCTGTCAGCGTACACCACCGCTCTGCCATTAACTTGACTTATGCTCTGGTTCTATTGCAGAACCTTGCATCATCCCTACTTAGGCTGTAAGCCTTATGCTTGACTCTGAGTTCTGGACGTTTGGATGGTGAATTTCGCCAGAAACTGGCGTTTACCAGACAGACGTTGGCGTCAGAAACTGTGAACACACACAGCAAACTGGCTGAGGGAACGAGGTGACTGTTTCTAACCCTTAGTTCAGACCAAGAGAGCCTGAACTCTTCGTCTGACCCCTGACCTCCAGCCAGTTCCCTCCCTGCACATGATGAGTCACTCTGCCCCTCCCTGCAGCTTTCTAAGGCGAAGGCAGCGAACACAGCGCACACACTGACACTGAACAGAGCAGCTGCAGTGTCTCAGCCGTCGGTGTGTGAAGCATGTTGATGTCAGGACAGAGGAGCTCTCTCTCTCTTAGTTCACTGGCCTCAGCGACAGTTGCCCTTGTCTTGTTGGCTCAAGCAGCGGCGAACTGTGTGGAAGCTTTTTTTTTTTTTTCTTGTTATTTTCTGTCACCATGTCTTTCTTTCGTTCGCTGGCTCACCCATTCTAGCTCTGCTACACACTTTCACCGCTCATCTGAAGTTCAGTAGGACAGCGTGGTTCCTTTGAGAGCCAGGAATGCTGGCAGGCTGGTTGATTAATGAAAAATAGAGGAAGGGAGGAGCTGTACCGGCTCCCAAAGCCTTCTAACATGTGCTACTGGCCCCGAAACGTAAATGTGAGGGATTCCCAGCTTCTGAAATGCTGCCAAACATGAACTAGATGTTTTCGAGTGGCCTTGAATAATATATTTTACCACCCGACTTCAAAGCGGAATCAACTCAAAACACAGCCGATGCGAAGAGTCCTCAGAATAAAGATGTCCTGTACTTTCTGTAGACTCATGAAACTGAGCCCATATGTGTAACAACACCGCGATGGTGATCCCTGGAAGGAGGTTCTAGAAATAAGCAGAGTAACGTCCACAACAGTCTCTTTGATCAGCGCAGAGTGGGGCAATTTGTTCTGTGACTGGACCAGACTGTGAATTATGTTCTGCTGCAGAGCGCTGCACTGTATTTCTCACTGTGCAGAGCTTCTTCAGACATCTTTAGGCTTTCGAGCTAACAGTGTACATTTGTCACGTTTGTCAAAGTGTTACAGTGCCTACAGCTTTTGAATTATATTCCCAAAAAAAAGGTGTTTTAGCAGCATCTGTTTAAATGATACCCAACGTCCAGCTTCTGAGTTGACAGATCAGAGTTCAGAAAGCCACTGAACGTTTTCCCTCTGCTTCTCTCAGAATAGCTCAGTTATTGCCACGGTACAGCATTTCCGGAGTGTATGCTGGATACTGGATCCCTGCCTGCACAAACGCTCCCTTTCCCTCGCTCTGACTGGAGAGGAAAAGATGGAGGCTGCTCCGGAATAATGTGTCGGGGGAGGAAAAGAAGATGGGGATGATAGTTGCTGATGTCTGGGAGAGGTTATAAACAGAAGTGAAAGTGTAAAGGGGAAGAAGTAGCCGAGACGAGGACGTTGCCTTAAGTTGAAGTTGCTGACGCTTGGAGAGAAAAGGGAGGCGGGGGAGAGGTTTGATGCGAGTCCCCATCCTTATACGGTCACATGCAGCCTTGGCACGGACACAGAGAGCCCGGTCGGGGGAAAACATGCTCATTTAGAGCTTACATAAACACACCGGCCCATAACCCTGCTCCCTCCACCTCCCCTCCAGCCCGGGCAGGGAAGAGGAGGGAAGGAAAAGGAGAAGAATGCTGTGGAATTTGAAAGGCAGCGCGTTTATACATTCCTGAGCTTCTAGTGCAGATACTGAGCACCTCCTCTAATGTGAAGAAATGCGGTGCTGGTGGGTTAGAATCTGCTCCGCCTGCAGGCTGAGGATTGGGTGGGTGGAGGGACACGTTGGGACAAGTGACTTAAGAAGTGAAGAAGTCTGTCAGGTACCTGCAGTTTCACCTGCCTGACCCTCAGGACAACAACAGCTGGTTTACTTTCTGTGCTACATACGAGATCTATACATCTATAATGAGCAGTTACGGGGGAAAAAAGTCATTAGCCTCCATCTCATGATTATTTGTCATAACCACATAAGGAATAGTGGATTATATAAATTGCATTGATGACTGATAATGCACTTTACACTAGCTATTAGTAGATAGGTATTATCAGTCCAGTTGTTAAAACAGTCATAAAATGAATTTGTCTTATCTTTTTGATCCAGGAGATAACTATGATGTATGCGCCATATGTCTGGACGAATATGAAGACGGAGACAAACTCAGAGTCCTACCATGTTCTCATGGTGAGTCTCACTTCTGCAACACACATAACGCATAAATCACACCTTTCCACACACTAAAGGACCACAGGTAGTGCTGACCAAGGTCGGTCAATCCTTAAGAATTCTTTTTTTTTTGGATTAAGAGTTTTGTTCAGTAAATAATCAATGGCTAGTATTCTGCTGATTTTGTACTTTAATCTTTGCTTTGAATTACAGCACATCTGGAAATAAATGTCAAAAGCTGGGCTGCTGATGTTGATTATTACCATTTTATAGTTTATTTGCAGATTATTTTCTCTGCTTTGGGCTACAAACTGTCAGAATTTGGGTTACAATTCCCATCATGCTCCATGAAAACCCAACTAGCGTCTTTAAACAGTTTGGTTCCTTTTGAAAGCCTAAAACCAAAAGATATCAGATCCCATCAAAGAAAGAAGCCCTCACGAGCTGAAACCAGGGAATGTTTGGCTGCTGATTTACTGTAATTTAACTAATTGCTGGAGCTCTAATAATTGTGTGTCATTCTGGGTTTGAATGCATTTTCTGATCATGAGGAGGGGGAATACCTAAGATTTAACCGGATGTCCTTGTTGTCCTCAGCCTACCACACCAAGTGTGTGGACCCCTGGCTGACCAAATCTAAGAAGACGTGTCCGGTGTGCAAGCAGAAGGTGGTCCCCTCGCAGGGCGACTCCGACTCGGATTCAGAGGAGGGGGACAGCGGCCCCGAGGAGAATGAGGAGGTATCGGAGAGCACCCCTCTGCTGCGCTCCCTGGCCTCCACCAGCGCTCACTCCTTCGGCAGCATGTCTGGAGTGTCGCGCTCGGAGCAGGACCAGTACTCCTCCGAGTACGAGGACGACGAGCTGGACAGCAGCGACAGCGAGGAGGAGGTTACTGTGGAGACTGTGGTGGTGCAGATGCAGCAGCCGTGCTCTGAAGGCCACGAGCACGACCTGCCCCGAGCTTGACTGACACGTCCCCCCATGCCCTTCCCAATCTCACGGCTGCAGAGACTTTTGGTGGGGGCACGAAACAGATTCATCCTCCCAGTTCTTCTATCACTGCTTACAGCACATTGTAATTAAATCCTCCCTGCAAGTTCAAATACAAATCTAAGTTATGTTTTAACCATGATTACGGAAAACGTGCACAGTTTGACTGGACATCGGTCAGCAGATTGGACACGGATGTACAGTAGACTGCTATACTGTACTTTATTTAGTCAAAAAAAAACTACAAGTGTGTGTCGGGGTCCAGAAGTCCCACGATCATACTTGAACAAAGTTCAGTAAAAGTATAAATCACCATAAACGACATCTTAACCTTTGATTATCTCCCATCCTACATGTACATACATTATTGTACATACACGTTCATGCTATATTGACACAACTTGAACCACTATGCAGCGTCCTTTTTGTAAAAAATTAACATTAAACAAGTACGGAAACATTTAAAGCCACAGCAATATGGTTCTGCCAATTTGTTTCTAGCCTGATTGTTTGAAGGAGCCTCGGCGCTCCTGCGTTCTGTGCCACAGTTTATCTGTTACAGTGATCAAACGGGAGAAAATGGAAGCCAAACCGGTTTGAGTGACGCATTCAAGGAAATAGAATGTGCTCTCCATGTGGTGTCATGTGAAGCTGTGGGTTTCACTAGTTGTTCAAAGTGTGGAAAGACACTGGAGTGAAAACTGTTTCCACACTGCCTGTGGTAAACTTCTTTTGGCTGCTCCAGACCCGTCACTTCATTTAACACAAGCAGTTACTGGTCCATAGGCCTTGTAATACACATTTAACTGACCTGATCTCATTTTAATACTGTTTATAGTAAATATGCTTATGGTTTTTTTGTTTTGTTTTGTCATAACATGGCTTGATTTTTGTTGACAAATCCTGTTGCCTTCTCAGTTTATGTATTTTTTGTCTTGTCAGTGTTTTCCTGCTCATGTATGTCTGTTCTCAGTATGAATTCACTTCAATAAAATGAAAATGACACTCGACAAGGAAGCTTTTTGCTGTCGATGACTGTAAACACGGAAAACATCCTGCAACTTCAGGCCCCAACGTTAATACTCAACAGAGTGTTCAGCTGCAGTTAATGGGGGAAAAACACAGCAACTCCACAAAGTTGTCACATCTAATACTCCACTGACCTGATTATCGGATACAGATCAGCCTGTTTAAGTGTAGCATGGCTCATTAAGCAAGTGGAAGTTAGGGGACCGCTACACTCTTGTCAAATCTCAGTAATTTCTCAGGTAATGGGTGCAATTTTACCTCTACGTGCAAGACTTATGTTTTCTGGGTCGGCCTAGACTCCACACATGAATTGCAACTTCCCATTCATGCCAGGCTGAGGACCTTTGTTGGATGTCGTTCTCCATCTCTCCTTCCTCATTTCCTGTCAACTCCCAACCACAGAGATACAAAGGGGATTCCTCTGTTGCCTAATGGTCCATTTCCCAACATGAAAGCAAATTTAATATTGTGATTTCTCCACCCCCTTGAGAACTTAAAGGACAAGTGGTTTCAAACTTGAGTTTCAAATCTGCTTCTACTCGTATGATCAGAAGCTCCCCAAGAGGTACTGTACGGACCTTTAAGTGTCCCGTCACATTTGAAGAACTCTTAATCTCAAATAATGGAATTACAATTTTCCATCTATGTTTCTAAAACTGGCCAAACTCCGTCCACTAATGAAGATCATGTGGTAATTAAGAAAGCTCCAGAACAGGGACTAAAAATGCCCCGGAAGTGAGACTGCTGCATTATCGGTTTCTGAGGTATGATGTACATTAAAACTCAGTTATTTTAAACTCGGTACAAACAATGGAGGTAAACGGCTGCAGCAGAAGGCCCAAATAACTACTCTGTGACTTCAAACTGTCCTGGGAATGGTTCAGTTTGTGTCCTCCTCAGGAAGCAGCATTAGTGAGTAGCTGGACAACTGCACTGCTCCTTTTTATTCCAGGATTCATTTTGTTGCAGGCATTGATCTGCAAAGTCAAAAGGTTTTACCAGTCCTGATTGGGTCTCCTTTCCGATAACAAATGTCTCCAATTTGTAACACTGAATTTGATGAGATCCGAACTTGGTTTTTAAAGAGACCTCCTCTTTGACAGGTTAGCTGTTCTCCACCTTTGTACCAAGTTTCGCATTTAATGGACGGCTCCAAGTTCGTCCAACTTTTAAGCAAGAAAACCAAAAAGCACATCTTGTGTCCAAAATGTCCAACTACTCCTTTAACCCTTTAAGACCTGAGCTTCAAAATGACCACCTGGTCTTTTTTTCTTATTTTGATTACAAAAGGGTCAAAGAATGTCCTGTGAGTAAGCACTTGTGCCCATTTTTTCAGAAGAAACTTTCAATATCTGGCAGTTATTTACAATTTACTGCCTGTTATAAGAGTGTAATGATGGTTTAAGGGGAAGAAAAACACAAAAATGGAATTTGATTTTAGTGTTTTAGTGGGGAAAAAACTATGAAATTGAGCATAATTATTATTATTATTTTTTAATCACACAGGGCAGTTCTCCGCTCTCTGCGAACAAAGGGGCTGCTTCAAGAACAGGGGTGTCAAATCCTGGTCCTCGAGGGCCAATATCCTGCATGTTTTAGACGTTTCCCTCTTCCAACACACCTGATTCAAATGATCAGCTCATCATCAAGCTCTGCAGAAGCCTGATAACGATCCTGATCATTTTAATCAGGTGTGTTGGAAGAGGGACACATCTAAAACATGCAGGATAGTGGCCCTCGAGGACCAGGATTTGACACCCCTGCTCTAGAGCTTCCTGCCGTAATGACACCATATTGGTTGTAAAGTGGAACGCCTCAACGGTGACATAATTACGGTATTCCAAATGTGTCACCGATGACGCACTAGGACTTCAAGGGTTAATGGACGTC
>OMNN01040611.1:0-15446 GCA_900302755.1 Chromis chromis | reverse complement strand
CACACACACACACACACACACACACACAGCGGTCCCACAGCCAAACTAGCAAAGGTAAAGCTGCAGCGAGTCTGGAGGAAAAGTTAGCGTTTTGAAAATGGAAGTACAGACACTACTTTATTCTCCTTGAGGGAAAAGGCAAGAACGTACATGTGAAGTGTTCATTATGTCCCGGAGCGAGGTCTGCGTCCGTTGTAAGCAACTCTAATCTAATGAAGCATCTATCAACGGCACACCCTTCTACAAAACTAGTGGGGCTTGTAGTAACTAGTGGCTTGTGAAACCTGCTTAGAAAAAAAATCCAAATTCTTAGACATATTAAACGTTACTAAAAAAGTAACGCAATAGTTACTTTCCCTGGTAATGTGACACCTAGAAAGGTATTGTTTGTGTATTGTTTTATACAACCATAATACATGTATTCACACTTGATGCAATTTACTAAGTTGAAACTTCCAGTTATTTGGTTCAAGTATAATTACACCCCCCCAGTAGGGGGCAGTACAAAGAGGTGTGTAGTGGAATTGATGCCAGGTAGAAGAAGTCTTGTTTTTTTCTTCTGTTGTTCTCTTCTGAAGGACTGAGCGCGGTAAGAGGAGTGTGTGCCTGGTGCTGCATCGATAGCTTGTATTTGTTTGACCAGTCCTGCTGGTGAAATAGTAAAAGTGAACTTGTGTTTCTACATCCTACTGTCCCAGCCTGAGTGGTGTAACAGTAACTAATTACTTTTATAGTGGAGTAATTCAGTTACTAACTCAGTTACTTTTTGGGAGAAGTAACTAGTAACTATAACTAATTACTTTTAAAAAGTAACGTGCCCAACACTGGTATTATGGATGTGCCTCCCATTGCAACAAATGTCCTCATCATCTGAAATTTCAGTATTAGTCCCTCATGTGCCAATATTCATGGGCATATGTGCTTGCATGTGTCTGTGTTTAGATGATTTGTAATTGCTCATTACCTGATGCTGACTCATCACATGCTTTGGGCAACCGGACGCTCCAAGCTCCTCTTACATTTAGGTGACGTAGCATTTAGAGGAAATTAGAGGGAAAATAATAAACCAGACTAAACACACTTTTACCTGTGTGCCTGCATGTGTGTGTCAGACTAAACAGCAGGCAGAGACAGTAGATGTGGTTTACTTGAAATCTACAAGTAGCCATTCTGTAAACAAACATGAGGAAATATGCAATTAGAATAATGAGCACATGTGGTTCAGCCACAGCAGTCAGTAGTGAACATCTGCACAACACTGACACCAACTAACTGAGCATTTGTGGTGGACTCAGGCAAGATGTGTGCGGATGCATGCATGTGTTTATGCATATCTGTAAGTGTGTGTGTGTGTGTGTGTGGGTGTGTGTGTGTGTGTGTGTGTGTGTGTGTGTTCGTGTGTGGCAAGGCTGGCTAAAGTTGAGATGTCAGTGTGTGTTTGCACAGACTGTAATGATTCTGCCAGGCAGCTCTCCCATGGGGGCACCACAGTGGCAAAGACACACACACACACACACACGCACACGCACACGCACACACACATACTGTTGCCCCCACCACATTAACACTCCCCTCCTCTAAGGACATTATTCCCCATCTCTCTTATTTACTTAGGCCAGTAGCACTGCCATGGCAACCAGCAGTGTTTTGGAGAGTGCTTGTTTAGGGAATGTGTGTCAAGGGACAGATGAGCGAACACATGGGACCAACTCTGCTCCTGCAGGCACCTGAGACGGGAGGAAGTCAAATGAGGGGCGTTAAGGGGGAGACCAAAGGGCATTAAGTCCGCAAGGAGAAGACCAGCACTTTTTCATAGCACCTGACCTTTTATGTACACCTGAAATGCTGGTGATGTATGATATACACGAGTTACCATCCTTTATAGCTCCAAATTGTACCTCATTATCTCTACATTGGCTCCCTGTGCAACTCAGAATCAGGTTTAAAATCATTCTTCTCACATACAAAGCTCTTAATGACCAAGCTCCATCTTATCTTAAAGACCTTAATGTATCATATTATCCCATCAGAGGACTTCGCTCTGCAGATTTATTTGTGGTTCCTAGAGTTTCCAAATGCAAAATTTCAGGCAGTGCCTTCAACTATCAGACTACTCTGCTGCAGTTTTGGTTCTAGATGCAGACATCCTCTGCACTTTCAAGATTAGGCTTAAAATGTTCCTTTTTGTTAAAGCTTAAGGTTAGGGCTGCTTAGATGATCCTGAACCATCTCTTAGTTATGCTACTATGAGCCTAGACTGCTGTTGGACTTCCCATGATGCACTGAGCACCTCTTCTCTGCTCTTTTTCTGTCTATACAGTTATATACTGCCATTACATGTCACTAACTGTATGTCTTCTGTCTCCTGTAGTTTGTGTCTTGTCCTCTCTGCACTTAACTCTGTTTGCAGAGCTACTGCTTTCTGATCTGCAGCTACTCAACTTACCAACTTCTTAAGTGTTTGTTGTCTTCTTATGTGTTGTTTGTCTGTTTTCTATCTGCTATCCTGTTCTTGCTCCCCTTCACCCTCACCCCAACCAGTCGAGGCAGATGGTCACCATCCCTGAGCCTGGTTCTGCTGCAGGTTTCTTCCTGGTAAAGGGGAGTTTTTTCTTCCCACTGCTTCCAAGTGCTTGCTCAAGGGGAATCCAAATTAAGCTTTGGGTTTGTTGGGTCTCCACTTAACTATGTGAAGTGCCTTGAGGTGACATATGTTGCGGATTTGCGATATATAAATAAAACTGAATTGTACTGAATCATCCCCAAATGTATCTGTGCACTGTGCAGTGCAACAAAAGCCATCCAGGTCTTCTCTTAAGTATCCCAAAGCACTGTAACCCACAGATGAGTTGCGTTATTATCTTAAAAATCTTGGTGTGCATGAATGAATGAATGAATGAAATTTTTATTATTGTGTCATGTCCAAATTAGGACCCATCCCTTTCGGGATTATAAGACACCATATAACTGTACTAAATTATAACATTCACTTCCTGTCGATGACATCACACTTCACAGTAGGTTAACACAAAAATAAAGAAGTAATAAAGGAAAGGTGTGAATTATCACCATATCAGCTCTTTTAAAATTCCAAGCCTTTATCTGTTTTGAACGGAGGAACGGCAATGTTCTGCAGAGCACCACCACACTATTGCATATAGTGGCTACAGTATAAAGTTGGATTTCTGGAATGCCCCTCATATGGATGGAGTGTTAGTGATTGCCTGACCCGGTCCCTGCAGACAGAGGAGTAGCTGCTACTCCCTGTTTGAGCTTAAAGAGCTGAGAGTCTGTTGGAGCCACTGGGCCGCTGTTTCAAGCCCGACCAAGATGAACTCAGCTCACATCTTCCCTTAAATAAAAATGTAATCCACTTGACACCTCATCACAACCAACCCAGAAACATGTAGATCATGACTTGAGGGGAAAATCAAAATTTGCAATCACATATTACTGTCTTTAAACTGCATTTAAACTGTTACGGATCAGGACTAAATCTGGTATACACATTACAATAAGTATGATAAAACCAAAATTCTGCCTTTTTAAAAAACTAATCAAAACACATTATATCATACACATTAGAAGTCACTCAAAAAGTTTAAGACCAGAAGAGGGCAGTCATGTGCAGTATAAATAAATACTGGCTGGCACCCAGATAATGTTTAGATAAAGTTTTATATTTAGCGCCTTATTTTGTCCTACGTGTCAGTATGTGTGAACAGCACTTGTACATTATGTCTGTTGTGGTTTATGCAGTGGGTTTTCCCCGTCTAGTAAAGAATCCAAGGAACGTGTATGGCCTGATGAGTGAACTGGTCCAGAGGTGAGGGTGTAAATCCTTCTGTCACATACCCGGCTGATACAAAGTGGCCCTCTCTCCCTCAAACAACCAGATTCAACTATTTTTTGCTCAGCTGATGCTGACTATAACTCAACTTCAAAGGGAGGGGCTGCCTCGTGTGGTTGGAGTGATAAAACTGCCCTTCAATGTAAGAATGTTAATGATCAGGGCTGCGCTGCTTTTGATGCGAGAATATATATAGAGCCAAGTGAGAGCGTGTGAAAGAGCCTAAGTGAGTGTCTATGGTATTTCACAATAAAGGCCTCATAAAATAGTCGGTGTACATAATACTTAACATAGTAATACATGACAGAATCACAGAGATAAACGGCACTGTTAGAGCCTAATGAAGTATCAGTGGAGACAGTCCAGTGTGGCTGCTCTGGGTGCTGGACAAGCTCGGAGGTTAATGCAGGTTTAGAGTGTATGACCACAGACACTGATGAATAGAGACCGTGTGAAAGTGAAGCCTGCTAAGCCGTGTGAGGGGCTAATTCACAGAACCACTCCAGGGAAATTATGAATCAGATCATTTTCGGCACTACTACTAGAATTTGGGCTCAGCGAGGGAGAGGGACACAGAGAGAGAGAGAGAGGGGCATGGAAAGAATCACAGAGGATTTATGATGTCTGAGCCCTCCTGTGAGAGGGCCTTTCCTCTGACAGGCAAGGAAATACTTCTCCAATCTGTCTCCCTGCTGACACCAGTGCGTAACAGACACATACATGCCCCCCTTAACCCACCCCGTGCCCCCTCACTTTTCCTCTTTGTCCGCCCTGCCTTTAAATGTGCTGGTAATGATGCAGCTCATTGAAAGTGGTGAGAGGAGGGGAAAGAGAGAGTGGGAGGAAAAAAAATGAAGAGAAATAGTGGGGTATGTCCAGTCCCCAGAGCCTCAGGGATTCCCAAACTGTGGAAAATGTGCGCTCGTTGTCTCTTCATCCTCCTCCAGAGAGCACAGTTTCCAGGAAGCGTAGGGGTTAAGCACACACAGTTTGGCGCTGACCTCTCACCTCTGATTAGCCTAGCGTAGCCGCTAAGTGGTTCTCTGTGACTCCTCCACTCAGACCTGCCAGCTTCTCAGGCCGTTTTCACACAGTAGCAGCGGGTATGATGTATTTCATATGTCACATGGGCCCGGGTTATTGCGGTAAATGGATTATCAGCCAGCACGTTACAGTTGAGCATAGCTTGGATTCATTTAGGGTGCAAATATGCATGTCCACTTTACCACTGATCAGCCCAGTGTAGCTGAAACATGCTAACTAACACCAGGCTTTTGGTTCTGTTGCTGTACACGAATGCCCGCAGGCAGTAAACTCGACTTGTTTGTGGCTTTGCATTGTGTGATTTTTTAAAGCTGAACGCCTCCTGTGAGCATAACCACTGGCTTCGGTTTTGTTTTTTCCTCTTCTCCTACAGCTGACCCATTTCTGACCCGTTTTTTCTTGTCATGCCTGATATTAGAAAAGTTTAATCATTGCTGGGAGACATACAAAGAGGATTAACATTCCTGGGTCTCCTACACTCAGACGTTGCCCTTCTCCCTCCCATTTCTCCTCTGTTTGGTCTTTCACCCCCCTCCTTTTTTCCTCACTTCTCCACACTTTTTTTTGCCCACTTTCATTCCTTTGCTTGTTACTTCAGCCTCTTTTCCGTTTTATAACTCTGCTAATCGTCCTGCTACCAGTCAGATTTCCTCATAGACTGCAGTTTCTTCATATCTCATCTTGTCAAGTCTACTGTAAATGCCTGTGAAAGAGTTAGTGAACCTGTGTGATGCAGCCACCAGAAAGCGGTAGTTACAATGACGGCATCAGATATTTTATGTTGCTCTCGTATTTTTTTCCCCCTTCTTTTGTTTGTTTTTATCTATGCAGGATATGACCAAATTGTTTGTGTTTGTACCGGACAGTTAAGCTGCAATTACAGCATTTCACCATAGAGGCTTCTTTTGATCAGAGCCTGAAGGCTGAATTCTCTGTGTGCGGTGTGTGGGCTCCCTGGTGCCATGTCCTCTGTAATACATACAGGATGTGTCTGCTGTCTGTGTATACTGTATCAACAGAGCATCTGTATGCTGTCACCTACTGTACACAGCGCTCTCTGTACGGACAGTAATAGCCGGTCTGTATTTCATGTAGTAATGAGTTTGGAGAGAGATTAGTGTGGTTAGAGTGCACAGATCACACAGTGTGTCCAATCACCTCCATGTCTCTTCTATCTATAAGTTATCATGTCTCTGCTCCCCAGTACCACACACTGCCCAAGTTTATGTTTTTTTTTCAAACGTCAGATAAAACATGAACCAGCTCTTATCAGGTGTAATTGAGTAAGACGATGACCACCATGTCTCTCACCCTCATTTTGGGTGTAGCTCCTACTCCCTTTCAGCACACTCTCTCCAACTATTCAGCAAAGGAATGAGTGGATAAATACATATCAAGGAAGGGGAGTATTGAATGTTTCACATGATATTCGCAGTCCAGCACCAGGTGCACCCTCAAATGTAAAGAGGGATCAACTGTTCTGAAATCTTATTTTACAGTAGACCCCTGTAATATGAGTTTAAAACCAATATGTAGGTTCGGCGTGCTGATCGTGCAGTGAGATCGTATCATTGATTCTCACACTGGAAGTCCGCAGTTAAAGAAACACACCAGATTGTTAGTGTATTGAAGTACTCCACGGGTATGTTTTCCATGTGAATCCTTGTGTGGGCTAAAACCGGATCACTTTCTGCTGCAGTCAAAGAGCAGGCTAGTATTTCCAGAGTTTGTTTGATGTATGATGCTATCTACTGAATGTATAGCACCGCATCAGTGCTGTCTCCAGATTGTTGAGTAGTCTGCCTGAGGCTATACAGTAGAGACTCTGCTGGCCTTTGAAGTTTTTTGTGGATGAAGTCAGCCATCATTGGTCGCAGCCTTGTTTCAGCTTTCCTGCATCGTGCTTCGAGAGTTTGAGTATTTTCAGGCTTGTAGTTGTAGATCAGACTGATTTGGACCCCTAAAAAGGTATATTCGTGAGTTTAAAAAAAACAAGTAGAGCAAATATTAAGCTTTCTTACTATGCCGTGAGCCTTGAACTCTGACATATGAGTGTCTGCATCGATGCTGGAAGGATATGACAGCACTCTTCCATGAGAGGTTACATTATTGGGTTTGCTACTGCTGGTTGAAAGTGCTGCTTCAGGCAACAATCCAACATGTCCGATTTGATAAGTGTAAAGATGTGACTGACATGGCTTTGGCATATGCTTCATATTATTTCCATGCTCATCAAAATCATTTAGGGACCACCGGGACTTGGATACGTCCAATGCCATCCGGCAGGCAATCACTCTTGTCAACTCATAGGATAAACAGGAGCATCCAGATTGTTATAGCATTTATTTATATGTCCCATCACCTGCACAACTTAATGGATCTACATTTAAATACCGTTAATCCCCTGAAAACTTGCTTTTAGGCATGTCATAACGCCAGGTATTTGTAGCCTACAGCTTCTGTGGTAACAACAGTAAAGAAAAACAAGCACTGAATTTTTTGCATTGACTTTATACCAATTATTGGTTCTCATGAGAACCCTTCGTGCTCTCTTTGGCATTTTGTTATGACATTAATTATTCAGAACTAAGTGAACATCAAAGTCTCATCCTTAATTAATGATTTATTAAGTCAGTATTCAGCTAATCTCCTTCATCAGCCATGTGTGGCTGCAGGTTGATCAGAGATGACTGACAACTGCCTGTCAGCAATGCTGCAGTGGTCTAATTCTGATTGGTGTACAGAGATATAACATAAACCTTTCTAATTTTGGGACACCATATGTCATGATAACAACTTGATTTTTTAAAAAATTGTTTTTTGGGGTTAAAATCTACTGTGGTCAGGTGCAACAAACAGTCACCCTCCGTTTCATTGTGTTGGCAAAGCAAGTGTTAAATGGTGAAATACGTGTGTCATTAGTGTTATCTTTGGTGCGCTGTGGTCCACCCCTCTACAATCTGACCCTTCCTCTGCCTCAGCAGCTTTCATCAGACAAAGAGCTCAGCCTATCATCAGCTGTCATTAGTGCTCCGAGAGGCCCCTGCTGTTACTCATACACACATACACACACTCACAGACACACACACACAAGTGACACACCACAGGCTGTACTTCAAGGTTAGGCCTTAATGCCTCACCACGTGGGAGTCTTTGATGATATTACAGCCAGAAACCTCAGCGAGCGAGAGGTGTTTCATCTTGTAGCCATTTATTTATCGGAAATTACATTATTATCTGAAGCTTTGCGACACCTACCTCATGTTTGTCTTATGTTTTTGACCTTGTCTGAGAGGAAGAACCTTTACCCAGCAACCTCAGCACACACCCTAATTGATTGCTATTTGTCATTGACCGTGACCGGTCATAACACACAAACACACCGACGCATGCACATGCACAACTATCCCTCTCTGATAGGGTATCTTCTCCAAAGGCGTTGCTTGTTGACAGGAAGCCAATAAAGCCATCATTTTCTGGAGCGACAGGATGAATTATTGTGACCATTCTGTCCCTGTCTCTGGCTGAATACACACATTCTTCTCCCCTGTAGTTACTTTGACAAAGCCATGACCCACTTTGTATCCTTGAGGCCTGCAAACAGCCTTTATCATTACTTGCTTTTTAATGGTACATCCATACCACTTCCACCCTGTTAGCAGACGCTGCAAGCATACTATTCCCTTTTAGATACTCTTATGTAAGCATTTTTAATCTTTGGGGACACGGGAAGCTCTCAAACATTTGGCTTGGCTAATAAAACATGAGAAGTTACATTGGCTGCCCACTGATTAAATACACCAGACATTTACATGCCACATTATAAAGTGGTTGTTTTTTGGGAGTAGGCTGCTGCTGGTTGTAGGTTTTTTCAGGACATGTTACATCTTCCTTTCCAGAAAGCAAAGAAGTTAGAGAAACAGATGATAAACGGAGTTCTATTTCATTTATGTTTAAGAGTCTTCCTACTTGTTGCTAGAAACTGACTCGGTTAGCTCCGGCCTCCACTGGGGCGTCGTCTCTGGCTGATCTCTCAGAGCCCCTGTTGTTGTTGTGAAAATGTGTTGGTGTTTGCTTTGGCATGAAGGAAACCTGTAAAAGTCTATTCTTAGTTTTTGAAAAATTAAATCAGGCAGCAGCCAAGCTGCTGGCTGTGAAGTGAGTGACTGTGTCATATTAGCGCCTGGTAAACATAGATAAACACACACACATCAGTGACAAACCTGTGTTTCAAGTGTAACCATGAGACCAATTACAGGCATTTGCATGTATGTGTTTGTGCTGCAGGTATGCACATGTATGTTTACAAACTCCTGTGCATGTCTGTATGTGTGGATGAGCCAGTGCAGCACAGTACAGTTTGAGCGTTGTGTGATGGGTTTGGCATAGGAAGCCGTTGATTTGTTGACTTGTCCCTCTACATCAACAGCGCTGCCAGCAGTAGGTCTACAGTTAATGAAATGGCAGAGAGAGGGGAAGAGAAGGTGAGGGGCGTCGAGGCTGGACTGGATCACAGAGCTGTCCTGGCTCCGAACTGATCATAATCGCCGTAAACTGTGACTTGAGGACACATACACACTCTGGCCCCAGCAGGACAGCAGTCAGACTGTCAACATACACATTTATCACCCTTTTAGGGTGGGCTACAGTTTCCAAGAGGGAAAGGTAACAGGTTAATATGGCTTGGTCTGAGTGATCAACAGTCCAAAAAAAAGATAATTTATAATGTTATAAAAAAAAAAGGAAAAGACTATCCTCACATTTCAAGCTGGAACCAGAAAATGTAATGGATAGGGCAATTAATCAATTAACAAACTGTCATCTTTTAGTAACTGATTGCTTTGGCACTATAAAGGCTCATGCATCATGGATCACATTTCAGTGTGTATGACATATTATACTGTATATGTAGTATAAAGAGCCAACAGTGCTTGTATCACAGTACTCTGTGTAATCTTATTCTGCTCATGTGTATACCATGTGCTCCATCTCTTTTAAACAATTTTATATAACTTCTAGAGTTTTTCCATCATTTCAACACTTCAAATATGTCCTAAGTCATAACCTTGTCCAAATTAGTTCAGCGATGAGAGATGCTTTAAAAACAATATGTCAACTGTATTTAAATATATTGAAAGGTTTGTGAGTTATCTCACTGAGCTGTACGGTGTTATTCAAAGGAGCTTGTAGCATACAGAGGACAAAAAAAAACACATGAAAGAAGCTATTCATGGCATTTCAAAGAATCAGGTCACAGCACATGAATATTTTGGCGGTGAGTCTTAACGTGGATCAAAACCTGACGCCATGCCTTCCAGGCAAAGGATCGGTCCCCTGGGTAGCACCAATGACACATCCAGCAAGGACAGCTCATCAAAGGCTTGGGGTGGTGAGTAAACAGAGACTTACTGGTCAGTGCCTGGTGGTCAGAGTGATGAATGTGATGTGGATGGATGGGGCTATTTGATTAATGCGTATTAGGGGAAGGCTGTGTTTCCAGGAAAGGGGTTAAGGGACAATACTGGACAAGAAGGGATGAGGTGGTTGGGGTGGCAGTGTTTGTTTTGCATTAGGAGCAAATCAACACAGTCTTCTTTCACTTGATGCACATATTCATAGTCCAGGAATCTCCCCTTTTGTTTCTGCCAGTCAATGTGTATCATAGCAAGCGTGCTACTTAAAAAATGGTGCCATTCAACTGTACCCAAATTATCCACTCTGTAACTGCTGAGCTAACTGCTCTTGTCTGGCACTGTGAGCTCTCACTGTGTGCAGATGAGCGTATGTTTGTGTGTGTGCTGTCGGCCTGTGATGACTCTTTCTCTCTTTATAAGCTGGTGTTGACAGACAGAGACAGAGGTTGTGTAGAGTGTGATGAAGGAGTTGGGGAAGCTCTTTCAGACAGCTGAAGGTCAAAACCACCAAGGGTTTCATCATCACTCACAAACCTCAACTGCACTGACCACTGTGCTCTTCCTTGCAGCAGGCAGCAAATTACCAACATATTTATGCTTTTTATGATTTCAACTGTAGATGATCTGAAATAACATGGCCAAAACCAACAAAAAACATCCCTAGGATAATTGCAACATCGGAATAAAGAGAAAAAACAACACTGCAAATATGGGACTATTTTCTAGCACTTGTGTCTATGCATGCTTCAGACTACAACCTTTCCACTAACTTCTGCCTCCTCAGACTTCCAGTAGCTAAAAGGATTTTACTGTGGAGCTATTGCAAGCATGCAGACCCCCGTACATGAAAGTGTTTAAGCTCCTGTACATGTGGAATTCCAACTCACTGCATGGAATCTGGATTTGTGCAATTTTACATGACTGTTTTGTCATGAATGAGTTTTAAACACTGCACAGGAGGGCTTCTTTGAGGGGACTCAGAAGCTGCATGCTACACATTATGCAAGTTAAAGGATTATATCGTTTGTTATATGGATTTAAAACAAAAAAGTCCCTTGATCATGCTGATCCCATGATCCATTGGGCTAATAACACCCTTTAAGCCCTTTAGAAAAACACAAAGATGCTTGGTGGTCCATCTGAAAGCAAGGCTGTTTCTCTTACTGACAAATCGACGTATGCCAACTGTGTGGTGATAACATTGATGTGTTTAATGTGGCTATCACACACTGGCACACACCACTTGGATTCCACTTAGTTGGAAAGATTCACATTCTTTATATAGGAAGTTTTTTGCTGCCCTTTGACAGTGTATTTAGCTGTCTCTGTATTGTCTCTTTACATTATGAATAAACATGTTTCTGCTCTGCAAAACCCCTGCAGTCATAGCAAACGTAATTCAGGTAATGAGGCATATTTGGATCTAGCGTAAAGTACATTGTGTGGTGCAGTGTAATGTCCCACTGTGTGGTTTGGATAGGGGCACCCGCTCCCTCAGACTTGGTGACATCACAGTCCCTGAGTCTGTCTAAACAAATAATTCATCCCTCTGAGAAGAAGGAGAGGCGGGGTTCAGACGCTGTGAGTTTGAGGGAGAGCAATCTGCACAATGGAGCATAATGAAATATGTATTAAATGAGAGTAAAAGGAGACACGCTCATCAAGAAAACACACATTCATGGGCTCCAGGGCTTCACATTTTCAATGTATATGAGCTACAAAATCCTTGGACCCACTTAGCTTTATCCTTACCCACCTGAAGACACAGGGTGATATGATACCAGCAAACCCATGAACATGGTGTTAGTTAAAGTGCTGCATGGTGATTTAAGTGTTCCATGACTTATTGTGGGAGATTGCAACATGCCGAAGTGCCTCTTAAAACTTGAGAAGCTTTTCTTCATCCTTGCATGCAGTACAGCCTAACTCTGTCACCATGTGCTGAATTCAGTGCTTTTGCGCGTCATTTAAGTTATCTAGGCAATCCACAGAGCAATGACTTCATCAGCATATGACTGACATAAGTGCTTTCAGCTGCACTTGCCTTTACTGTATCTACATGTGTGGACATGTTATGGGTCTGTTCCACTATATTAGTTTCATCTGGTTTGTCTTTACCACAAGTAAGGGGGGTTGTCACACAGAAACATCTTCTTTTCACACAATTTCCTGAATGAATTATATACACCAATCAGGCATGACATTATGACCACCTGCCTAATATTGTGTTGGCCCCCCTTATGTTTTCAAAAATGCTCTGAACCATTGGGCATGGACAAGAGAACCCTCAAGATGTTCCTGATTGTTTGATGTTTTTGCCATATGTGGTGGGGTACATTTTCCTTCGGGGGTAGGCCAGTGACATTTGGGATTTCCATTTGCATGAGGGGGTGTGCTTGTTCTGGGACAATGTTTATTTGGGTGTCTAAGTCTCATCAACACGGATGTTAAAATCCAAGGTTTTCCATCAGAAAACCACATAGTACCAATATGATCAATGTTATTCTCTTCACCTGTCAGTGGTCAGAATGTTTGTTGTGTACAATCAAGTAGTATTTTTTGGAAAGGAAGGTGGCACTCTGATGCAATATATATTGTCTGCAAATGTGAATTTGTGTCATCACTGAAATATGCTTGGACAGAAAAAATAGCAAAACTGAAGGTCATTTACATGTATCCGCTCAGCCTTATCCCTGTTTGTTTATTTTATCATCTTTCATGCTCTATTTTGGTTTTATTTATATCTCAAAATTATCCCTGGCAGCGATGCAGATACAGATAGTTTAGTGAGTTTTTGCATCTTTGAAACTGATACTTTCACATAGTTTCCTTCAGACTCATGGAGCCTGACTGATGTGATGTTATGTTATGGTTCCTGTGTCCTCTGTCTCTCTTAAAGGTCTCCAGGAAGCTCTGCTCTTTGTCTGTCATCCTGTAAATCTGATCTCAGAAACAGAGTTGCAGATGCCGACACGGTAATGCATAAGTAAAGAGTTAAGAGTTTAAATGGGACAAAGAGAGAGTGACAGAAAGAGAAAAGGTTGGACAGAGCCAGTGATAGCTGAACTGACTGACCCTGTGCTTGCCTTCGCCAGAGATCAGTATGTAGAACATGTGAGAAACGCTCCAAATATGGTAGACAGAGTGGTTAATTCCCTTCATTCTATACATGTTGAAGAGGATCACTACTTTCCAAACTCATGTAAGCTTAGCGGAGAGTAAAAAAAAACCTCAGCGTAAATCATTTACATCTGGCTCGGCCCTGCTAGACGACCACAAAAGCTGTGAGGTGGAATATAGAGCGGTTTTGCCCGAGCCCTGCACTGTTTGAATCTCTTTAGCAGTCTCCTTAATCTCAATAAGTGTTTCTGTCTTCAAAGGTTTGGGGCCAATTATTTCATCATTGCTCCATCTGTTGATCATGTTTTCACCTTTGAGCCTAAAATGTAAAAAAAAAACAAAAAAAAAACTGAGCTGTCTCTTTGACCAAGCAACAGTTTTAAAGTTAATAAACTCCCAATGAAAACTCAGTCACAAACAACAAATCACTACAACGGCGAAGCTGAAGGCATCAATGTTTGAGCATTTTAACATTTCTTGAGTGATTCATCTTCTATGAGCAGGTGTTTCAGAAGAGTTCCTCTAAAAAAAATGCCTGTTGAATGAGCCCATTGCCCACAATGAAAGCACTGCAACATTTACATACTGTACTGTATACTGTACTACTATGTGAGGGAGTCAGAAGAAATTTTGTCAGTCTATAAAAAAGACAGTGATCATTCTTGACATTTTTCATAGTGGATCAGTTTGAAATATTGAAGGAGTAATAGAATAAAAAGGAGTAGCCACAGTGAGCTGTTAGATAAAGAGATGCAGGCAACAGGCTTAACGTTTCCAACTTCTCAGTGAGATAACCAACTTTCACATGCTATGGGCCCTGCTGTTGTCAGATTCATGCAATGTGCAGCATAAAATCACATGAGGTCAAGGAAAATCTTCTTTAATTAGATAATTGGCAGATTGCTTGGTAATAAATATGTAACCCTACAGTATATATATCACCAGAAGGAGCAGGTCTATCATGACATCTGGTATTTGTATTTGCGGCCAAGATGCTGTCACTTCTGTTTAAAGAGTAACTTGCAGGTTGGTGACACCAGTTAATTAATACATAGGAAAATAAAGCAAGAGCTAAATTTTTTGGGGGGAGAAAAAATGGTTTTCCACGCACCACAGTAACATTTAGAGTCATTTTTGTAATGGAGCTTTATACCCACCTTGGAAAACACAATTGGTCGGGACGCCATTAAAGGGAGAGTGGCCAAGCTCCTAACACAAGAGGTCATAAATGTACACTTACATACATATGACAGACCACAACTTTATAATTATGAGGTGTCCAGCTGTCAAAGAGGCCAGGAAGAGATAAATACTAGAGGAAATAACTACCATCTGTGACAAATTAATCTGTGGTGGGAGGAGAGCCCTGTGGAGAACACGGCAGGAGTCTTGGTGAGTGACCAGTGTTTGATTAGAATAGTTAAAGTTGTGTTCAATCAATTCCGTGAAGTTTGCTGTCACATATCAGGATATAACAAAACTAGTATTGGCTGTTTAGTAATTAATACTTACTAAAATAGGAACTAGTATGCATCAATCAAATGTCACATGTCTAACATACCGATCAGCCACAACATTATGACCACTGACAGGTGAAGTGATTAACATTGATCATATTGGTACTATGTGGTGTTCTGATGGAAAACCTTGGATTTTGACATCTGTGTTGATGAGACTTAGACACCCAAATAAACATTGTCCCAGAACAAGCACACTCTCTCATGCAAATGGCAATCCCAAATGTCACTGGCCTACCCCTGCAGGAAAATGCACCCCACCCCATGGCACATCAAACAATCAGGAACATCTTGAGGAACATGACAATCACCCAAGATGTTGATTTGACCTCCAAAATTCCTAGACCCCATTCTGATCAAGCATCAACAGGATGCAGTGGAACAAGTTTGATTGACAGAGGCCCCACTGCACAAGCCAGAGTACCCAAAGGATCCACTGCCAACGTAGGACACACTGAGAGGTCCTCTTGTCCATGCCCAATGGTTCAGAGCATTTTTGAC
>OMNN01040610.1:0-26574 GCA_900302755.1 Chromis chromis | reverse complement strand
ATTTCACTGTAGGGCTGAGGATACAGAGGGAAATAGAAGCCGTCGGTAGAGGGGGGCAGTTACTGGTGGCCTCTGAAAAGTTGATTTCAAATAGTAAAAATGTATCCTGAATGTTATATTAAAGCCAGAATCCTTATTTGCACATTAAACAGACAACTTGATTTGAAAAAATTTTGATTTTTCGTCCCTGTGTGTCTGCATGCAATGTGAAGGTATATTAAAGAAATACATTATCCCCGTTAGATCAGGCCCAGAAAGCTTCAGCTTCTTGAACTAACTTCACATCCGACTGACCTGGCAGACCACAGATTAGCAAGCAGTGAGAAAGTATACTTCAATTAAGGTAGCACAATCCATTAAATTTGATATTTTGACAATAGAAAATGGTAAATGGTACGAAATTCTTCTGGATCTGCATCAAAACCCGCATGTGTTGGCACAATCTCCACCAAAACCTGATTAGTTCTTCTTCAGTTTATAACCTTACTAATTTTCTAAAAGAATGGCTATATATATCGTTGTGGGATAATCTGCTGAAGCAATAGTTTTGCTGCCGGTAATGCATTTCAAAATAGATGCTCAATTGGATTGGCCTCGTGGAGTTTGGAGGCCGGTCAACGTCTAGGGCTCTTGGCTCTTGTTCCTTGAGCCAGTCCGATATCCAAGCCTGGTCATATTAACCTTCTGGGGGAGTCTGCTGATAAAGGGGGTCCCGTTGCCAGGGGGAGTTGTGCTTAGTCTGGTTTAAGTGGGTGCTACGTGTCAAAATAACATCCACATGAATGCAGGACCCATGGTGCATTGTAATGAGATGATCAGTGGTATACACTCCAGCTGTCGATGGTTCTAATGTTGCAACTGACACGTACATAATAAATGAACCACTTAGTAATGGCTGAGTAACGTTTGTTTAAACTACAGTTCCCACCAAAAAATTAAATCATGCATCCATAACCTATTTCTAAAGATCTTACAGCAGCAAAAGGGTTTGGGCTGAAAGCCACACACTGCAGAGAGAATTTTAAAAATAGTGAGAGGGTAGACTTTAACGACAGACGAACGCATGTGGAATGTGTTTGCACAAAGAAAAATGTAAAATAGTGCTGCTTTACTTTAAGGATAGAAGTGCATCTGTCTGATTTCTGAATGTTTTATCACTGTAAAAAATTGCTAATATAAACTTGAACTTGCAATATGCATAAAAACTAATTTAAAATCCACCTGCAGACTACTTTCAGGTATTTATGTAGTTATTCATCCGTTTATAGAAACATTCTGTCTTCATCCAGGGCAAATGGCACCAGTGAAAGACAAGCTTGTGGGGATGAAAAGAGAGAGGCTGTTGAAGGTTGTGACCTGTGTCTACATGGTGACATAAGCGGTGAAGTTATATAAGGCGAGTGCGGCCTTACTGCACGGTGACAGCCTTGTAAATGTTCAGTCATTGAGTTGGATGATAGCTGTTATGACAGCCATAATAAGATATCCTACTCATCCCCTGCAGCCATTTCCTTTTTATGATGATCACACAGTTGTACATAATACATCCTTTAGTCTGTTGAGGGACTAGCAGAGGAGTTATTTGTTGTGTGATGTTTTGACTGACACCACTAATTGAAAGTCTTTGGTGCCAGTGTCTAGACTTTTTAAATGGTCACAGTCAGGAAACAGTGAAACAGGCTGCTTCACATTTCAGATTTTTGCAAATAATCTTCCTTCTTTTTCTTTTAATGATGCATAACATTTCCAAAAATTAGGTCTTCATTTGTTCCTTGTGTATCTTGATAAAATGTAGATCACTGAATCAGCACAGGATTAAGAGACACTTGTTCAGATTTAGCTGAAGCAAGCCTTAGAGTTTATGGATCTTCTTTGATCAAAGCGGTAAAAGGCGTGGACATGCAATGGATTTCTCTGGCATGATTCCTCCCACTCAACCATTAGCATATGCTGCATACCAGATTAGCATGTTAATAAGCACTTCTTCTATCTTGAGGTGACCGTCACAATGGAAACAATTATTATTTCATATGACTTACAAACTGCTTTTTTTTTTTTTTTGCTGTTGTTTTCTAACTCATGCACATTAATGCAGAGCTTCCAGAAACTCCAGTCTAATTATCAGTCTCCTGGTCCAACTGGGAGGTGTTGATTGTGGGTTGTGGAAATGTAACACACACATACATGTAACATCACACTCCTTCGCACAGACACACATATATAGATTGTCTGATTGATCTTCCCTCTTGTGCAGGGGAAGTATTTCAACGGCAAATCCCACAGGAACTGATAATGCCACTGAAGAATAAATCTCATTGTTTGTGCTTGAACACAGTTACTGTATATGGGTCGCCATATATGGATTCCATTCCTCAGATTTGACTTTAACTTAAATGGTTTGCACAAACGCATAAAAAAATCCATCTTTAAAAAATTGCTGTTTCTCAAATATATATTTATAGGCATTAAAAAGGGTTTAATGAGCCCTGGGGATCACAGCCCTAAGTAGCACATTAGTCTAATTACTTTACCAATGAGGCACTATTAAAGTACTAATGTAATAACATTACACATATGCCAATACGTGTGTTCAATTTACAAGAAAATTAATGCTTGAGGCTTTTCACAAAAAAATGAATGCCCTTTTGTTAATCTTACATTTCACTTGAGTGTCAGTCTTTTTTAAACTTCATCGTCAAACTGACTGCTCTGTGTTTTGCATCAGGCTCGTAGCACCACTGTGGATTCAATTAGTGGCATATGTTAATGCATCCATACACTCTGCTGCAGCATGCACACAGCTTTGCTCCCCCTTCCTCTCACTCTGTCACATACAACACCCACCCATTTATGCTTTTACTTCTTTTTCCTAAGTTATTTGAATTTAATTTTACCCTCATTCTCTTTCTTTCTTCTCTGTAAAACTCATTGACTGTTGTTTTGCATCCTCTCATTCATTCCCTTCTTTTCTTCTTCTCTGCTACCTTTTTCTTTTGGCTTTCTTTTCTTTTTCTTCTTCTGCCTCTTCCTGTTCTCGTACCATCTTTTGGTTTTGTTTCATGCGCGCATTCTCTCTCTCTCTCCACCACAACACCCCCAACCACCCCAGAGACCAGGCTTGTTTACTCTGTCTTTTCCACATCTCAGCTCTGTGCAGCTGTGACGGTAATCTTTCTTTCAAATATTTGTTTCTTCCATCTCCAGATTTTTTTTTTTTCCTCTTTCCCCCATCGCTGCCACCACCAACGTACACCTCATTCCATCCCTGAAATCTTAAACTGTGCTTCTTCCAACTTGGCTCCTGGGCACTTTAAGACTTGCCACTTTCAATTCAAATCTACACTTTGAGACAGAGCAGGCGAGCCGGGCACTCCGGCGAGAAAAGCTGTAATTTTGCTCCTGAGGAATTCGATCAACTTGCTTGCCGCGCGCTTGTGTTTTGGCAGCCTTTCCGCTGCTAACCAGTTAGCAATGCCTGTCACCATCAGCGGGCTCTATATCACTAAAGAGCTCCAGATTATGATGGATTGCTATAAAATGATGGAAGCCAGGGAAAGTAATTACCAACTTTGCCTGCAGTGGAAATTTGTAGATAAGCCCCTTTCCAGGGAAGTCCAGGTAGCGCCAAAGCAAACAGGTGAGACACACTGAAGGTCAGAGCGGAATGGATACTGACAGAAACAATGTAATGAACCACACAGTCATGTATGCACGCACAATCTGACTTCCACGACGACAACCGAATGCCCAATTTTCCATATGCATCCTACTACTGATTCCACTGTCAAGAGCAAAGATGTCCGTTCTTTCTGTTCTGTGCAGACACATTGAGGGTGAATAAGTGACAGATGAGCTTGTTTAGTGAGAAAATAGGATGTGTGCCAAAGATTTGAAGCCTGATTATCCACGGGAGAACATTTTATTATGGGTTTCTGATAATCCATTAGTGAGGTCTTGGATGGTTGACAGCATAACTGGAACCAATCCAGTAAAGAATAAACATCTCTGAGACTTCTAACCACACTGCTCTGTGAAGTGAGATTTATTGAAAGTCAGTTGATGCCGCACACGACTGAGGCTGTACTGTATTTTAATGCCTCCATTTGTGTGCGTGTCACATGGGCTGACCCCACATGTGCACAGATCATGTTCAGTGAATCACACAGCCCCTCGGAGATCATGTTCACCACCCAGCAGCTCGCAACCGTGATCCCTGCATAGCACATAAAAATCAATGGCGCACACCGTCAACATAAGCAGCTCCTAATGCTCTTCCTGTGCGATAGGACAAAATTAGATTGCAGCTGTGCCCCATAATGGCGTGGCCGGGCAGGTGAAGGGGATTGAAAATGACGGTGATTGAAAATTAATCGAATGACCCGACATGGGATCCCTGGATCTGTTAGAACCCCACAGGTTGTTCATAAAGCGGTGAATAATTGCACTGGCAGGCCACTGGTGTTCGAGATCATGACCTGGAAGAAAAGGTTAGTTGACCCTGAACTCAACTAAGAGGCAAAGTGTAATTTGACAAATGAGTCGTTATTTTAATTAACACTTAAATATATCAAATGTGCATGAGGACAGGTGGGGACATGACAACACACTGCAATGCATAATGAATATAACACATCAGGTGTATAGATATGCAGCATCTGCTACATGATAGTTCAACATCATATTACATTAAATGGTGTGATGGGTTTAAAACATGCCAATTAAGTGCACAGCCTCTTAGTGCATCCATCTAATGCTGCTGTATCTTTGACATTCAGCTGAAGGCAACCAGCATTCATGTACAGCTGGTATACGGTGCAGCACATTGTGAATATTTTCTTTGCATAAACACTGTTATAAAGAATATCTCCACTTAAACTGTGAACAGTTATGTGATACACACTAATGGAAGCCTGCACCATACTGACAAGAGCAAGTCACCCTCTCTCCATCTCTGATTTCATATTTCTACCCCTCTCTATTTAATGTAGTGGGTCCCCTGCTAATCTTCTAGACTGGATGTAGTGCTTGTGCATTATTGCTCTGTCAGCTACTTGATCAGGCCCTATTCAGCACTGCATTACTGTTTAACAGTTACAGAACTAAAACATGTCTCACATTTTCAATTCTGTGAATATGTCTAATTGAGTACATGCAGATAATGATAGTGTTAATGTTTGACATAATAAATCACAAAACTTATTATAGAAACTGCTTATTACACAAATACACATGCGTGACTGTTAAACCCTTAGTTACTGCTACACTTCGCTGCATTGTCAGGCTTCCTGTTCATGCATAGCAGAGCTGCAATTTACAGAAACAACAGGGACAGATTTGCCACTCAAAAAATTCTCGGTTATTTTTGAAAAGATGGGGTTCAGTTTGTTTCTCAAACAAAAGCAGGCTTCTCATTTCTAGCTGGCAACTGTAAAGAAATACGTTGGTAGAAATTATATCTGCGGTAAGGCAAACAAACAAACAAAACAAAAAAACTAGAAATAAACTGAAGAAAAATAAAGGTTCATTTTTATCCTTTTTTATTTGACTCACTGCTGGCTCATTTGTCACTACAGTATAAAATCCTGTATGACCTGTATCCTGTATCCTCTATTGCAACAGCATAACCAGAGAGAACTCAAACATGTCATCTGTGCAACATGACACGGTTATAAATCTTTTTTTAAAAAAGTTAAGTATATTTAATTTAAAAACATCGATTTTTTTAAAAACTGGACAATGAAAAATGTACAATATTGGCCCCAGGTTTCAAAGTGCCCCCAGGCGTTACCAACACTGAAAAATAAATTGGGCCTACTCATATTTCAGCCTAGTTCAACTGAAAAGTCCCAGAGTTTTTGTTATGTGACTGTTAGTTGTAGGTGAGTCACTGCTGTCCTGAGGAGTGCAGGCATGTAAAAATCTAAAATAGTTTTGACGAAATATCTCAACATCGCAGATGAGTATTTCAAGGAAAAGCTGAAAATTTCACAGTTCTTTCTGTTTTTATTGTTTTTGGATTTGATAAAAGGTGTAATTTGGCAATTTCTTAAAAACAACATGCCTGCGTTTTGGGGTTTAGAGGGTTAAACTGAAAACCCTGTAAAGCAGATTGCTATGTAGATGCCGTCTAAACTCTTGTGACTAAAAGTGTAACATCAGCATCTAATATCAGGCTGCTATTATTATCTTATTATCATAGTCAAACACTATGTCCTGTCCAGTAAATTAAACTGAGATTTAGTTTCGATTTTATGGTTTTCACTGTCCTGTTGTGTAGGTTATACTGTGATGCTGTGAACCAGTGTTGCCAAATTATACAGTAGTTGGCATTTAAGATGATTGTGATTGTGACTGTCCTTGCCCAGTCCTTTCTGTCCTCTGGTTCACATCTGTCCTGCCTCTCGAGGTTTGACATCTATTACGCTCTGTCTCCATATGTCAGCATAGCCTCCTGCACTTCACAGTTCTCTGACAGGTCACAGATTTGGCTCCTAAATACAACCTGCAGGCAGAGATCAGAGGAAAAGTGATTGAATGACAGTAGTTTGATCAAAGTCCGTGTACACAAACACATGCACACTCTCAGGAAATCCTCATGTTTTCCCTGAGTACTTGGAGATGCTTGGTGTCGGCTCCATTAGATGAAAGGCCCCACCAAAAATCCTGCACATATGCCTCCTCAGCTTCCTCAGCTGTAGGTGTGATAGTGAGCAGATGATGTGGGCTAGAAAGGAAGAGAGAGGCCTTTTTATTTCATTTCTTCTTCCTCGGTTTAGAAGAAATGTGGGCGCATGTCTCCTATCGCCCAGCATGCTTCCCTTCCCGTAGTGAGGGGGTTGTTTGTTTTTGTGGGCAGACTGCCTTATTGGGGGCAGGGGGTAGAGCGAATGGGAGGGAGGGCCTCCGTTCAAAGGGATGATTAGAAAAAGTGGAGTTGGCGTCGATGTCCTGAAAACAAATTCCTCTGAAGTCGAATGCTGACCAAAAATACACAACCAGTGTGTTCGTGTGCCTTTGAGGAAGACAGATTCAAACAGAGAAAAATGGCAAAGTGCTTTCTAACATTGTCTGTGCTTCTTGTTGTCTGATGCCACCACAAATGTGAACACGTGTGCCATTCACATTTCCAGTCCTAATTAATACACAAACCAAGTTGTCGGCGGTTGGTTCAGATGGGCGGAATGATCGGCGTAAGAAGTCTGTGAACGTCTCAGTCTCCTCAGATCCTTAGCCAGCCAACGTCCTGGTGTGGGAGAGATCTGGTCACCATGGGGATGAGACAGACTGTATTATCTGCTCAGTGGCTGCCTGGCTCAAGAGATTGCTCGATGGAGGGACGGATAGGCAGGCAGCAGGATAACACATGTCCTCCTTTGGTGTCAGAAGCAGAGTTTGCCATCTGATGCCATTGGATAGGCATGTGTGTGATTGTCTGTGCTCATGAGATTCCTGTCTTATATGTGTTTAACAGCAGATTTTCTTTGCAACGTTGTGTACTAATTACTAAAATATTCTAGTCTGACTGCCAAAAACCTGTTGTTTTCACTGAAATTGTTTTTTTAATGATGTTGGGACATTTTGGGGTGTGTACCTTTTAGGGCTGCACAATATTTTTTTAAAAATGGCATTGCAATATTTTGGGTTTTTGCGATACATATTGCAATAAAAGAAAATACAGCAATTTTTTACCAGAGTACTTGACTAACTCTATTTGAAAAAGACGTCGTGACTCTAGAATGATTTAGATGATTTGCAAGGGAGCACATCTGCATCAATAATAAAAGATAATTTAAAAACAGCTTGGAACCTTTCTCACATGGTGTAACACTGGCAGAAGCATCCGGAACAGTCTTTTGCTTTGGATGGCATTCAGATCTGGCTTTGCACTCAGTGGTGGTGATTTAAATGGTCAAACAAACTAGTTGTCGACAGTTTTTGGTCAGCATCCTCCTTTCTACTTTATTCAGAAGACAAGTTTTCGTTTTCTAAGTTGCCTTACTTCACCTTGCATTTCTTGCGATGACACTATTGCACATACACACATGGCAATGTCGATGCTGAAGCAATATGTTGTGCAGCCCTAGTACCTTTTGCTGTGGCAGAGGGAAGCAACGACATTTTCTGACACTATCAGCAACTGTTGCAACACTTTCAACTCACGGGAACAGGACTAACATTGACACAGTCTCACACTGTCATTTCAAGTATATATAGCTCATCAAGATGATTCACAAGTGTCAGTCTGAAAAGTCAATTAACTGTGAGGTATCCAGAACTATCAATAAACATAAATCCTTGCAGAAATGTTCCAATTGTTGCCCTAAAGTTGATGTTTTGTCTTAATTTAAATTGTTCTTCTTCTCTTCCTCTCTTGCAGGTATTCCTAATAACATTGGTCCAGTTAGTAAGTAAACACTCACAAAGGAACTCTATGAATGCTTGATGCTTTGCTTTGCCTATTGTTCCACCCTTCACCGTACATCCCCGAACTTGGTGCCAAGTGTTCATTTCTGATTCCAGTCTTTCTACAAAGAATCACTCAACAATTGTTGACGAACCTGCTTTTTTTGGGGAGGGGTCGCTGGGAGGTACATATAAGCAATAACTGGAGGCTATGTTGTCATGATGTGGGCATATTAATTTACTTTATCCAAACTCAAGTGAACCAGATAACACTTGCCTGGCTCTGCATGCTGAATGTCATTTGTTTTTTTCCTCTCTCCCATGCATTATAAATAAATGGCATCTAGACTTTATTAAAGTGCCAAGACCTCTCTGGCAGTATAATGTCACAGGAGGTCATTTTAATATAAGCCGCAAGCGCCTCGGCTGGTATTATCTTCGTCAACCAGTAGCCCCTCAGGAGGAGGAGAAAGAAGAGAGGTGCCATGTCTCAAGTTACTGCTGCCTGGAAGGCTGTGTGATGCAGGAACCATAGGACTGTATTGAACAAGTCAAAGTGCATTCACAGCCTGGCTCAATTCTCCTTAATCTTTTTTTTCATTGCCCTGTTCTTAGTGAGTATCCTTTATTCTCTGGGCAGCAGATTGATTAGTAAATAGCTTCCTCTCCACCTGATCATGATCCTACATAGACTGGCTGGTTAAAGAGCCATGCAAGTTTTTATAAAGTAGCTTAGTTAAATGATATTCTACAGCAGCAGACACTTTCGTCATTTAGACATGCAGCTCCATGCATATACTGCAATAAGTAATGTCAGTCCATCAGTGCTTGACGTCTGTACACCAAGGTGTATATATTCTTAAAAAGATACCTCCAAATTTAATGCCCTTTTCTTTTAAATTCTGTGTCAGTTTCACCAAACACACATATCAGACATTGCTAGACTCATATTTTAAATTCCAATTTGCCTTAAGGTATAATTCAGCATCTTGAGAATTAAATAGCTGGGAGATAGATGAGAAGATCAATATCACTCTTATATTTGTCTACTGAATATGCTTCTAGCTTATTTTTATCAGATGACACCCGATTATATGTCCCAATAAAGCCTGATAGATACCCCAGATGGATTCTGTATATGTCCTGGTTTACTGAAATAAAAAACTGGATGTCCAAAAATTTCCTGCAGCTGAATGACTCCAAATCAGAGGTAATTAAGTACCCCCTGTGGCTCCAGCACTAGCAGCAGTAGTAATCTCCCCTCTAGTCTGGGTGCCTTTCTAATAATGTTTGAAAAGGGGCCCACGGCTTGTGTTATTTTTGACACAGTTGTCCTTTGATGCTCAGGTGACCAAAGTACTGAAGTCCTGCTTTGCCCTACTGAGACGGCTAACCAAGATCAGGTCATTCCTTTTCTCTGCAAACTTAGAAAAGGTCATCCATGCTCTTATCTCATCCAGACTCGACTATTGCAATGCACTTTACCCCTGTACCAGCAGGCGAAACATTCAAAGACTACAGTTGATACAAAATGCTGCTGCCAGACTTTTAACAAATACTAAGAGAAACAGGTGCATTACACCACTGCTTGCTGCCCTTTGCTGGTGACGGGAGAGTTTTATACTTGATTTCAAGATTTTACTGCTTGTTTTTAAGGCCTTGAATGGTCTGGCTCCTGCCTTTATCTGCTATCTCCCTGTGAGCCTGGTCACTGCTTGGGACCCACGGCAGGGCTCTGCTGATGGTTCCTAATTCTTGTCATGTAACCAAAGGTGACCTGGCCTTTGCTGTCTAGGCTCCATGCCTGAAGATGTTAGGCATGCAAACTGAGTATCCTCCTTCAAACCTCTTCTTAAAACTCACTTTCATTGCATATATTTTTCTTAACTGATAGTATATAAATACTGATGGTATTATTATTATTAATAATAATAATAATAATATTAGTAGTAGCAGTATTAGTAGTAGCATTAGTATTAGTATTATTAATGGGACCTGGATCAAGACAGAATGGCAATCTTCTTACCTAACACCCAGTAAAATATCAAACTATTTCTTATGGTCTGATATAAGTTCTGATTTTCAAAGTAATTCTAGTGGTTTACTTTCACTCAGCATCCAATTTATGCTGAAGTCTGGCCAAGCCAAACTTTCCCAAAGGACACGTGCACGACACATGCCGACTTGTCTTGTTTTCATCATTTTAAGGGCTAAGATGACTGCTGGGCAAGTTTCCCAAAACATGCTGTGGGCGACATAGGGTGGAAACAGATTGTTCCCAGGTGGTTTTTAATCAGGCTTTAGCGTGGTAGCTTGCACAGAAAGTGATCACTGTTTGTAAAGTCTGATGCTATGTCATGAGTCAGAAATGGACATGTGGCCAAAAGAAACAAACCCCTCACCCTTCCCCTTGAAATTCTTCCATTGCTTGCCTCCGTCACTACCTCCTTAGAAATTATGCTTCCTCTCCACGCATGGCATGACTACAGCTTAGTATGTGTCTGCATGCTCTTCATACATGCTGTATATACATACATACATATTCACTGCTGCACATCACTCCTCTCCATCCAAAATGCCAGGCCAGACCATGTCCAACGGCTGTCCTCAAATCCTTTACAGGGCGAGTGTGCATGCTGATAAGTGTGTGGCTGTGTGTGTCTGAGTGTGTGTTTGGGGGAGGTGGGTGATGTAGAAAGGACACTTTGACAAACCAAAGTCTTCACTTCTCATCCAGATTGGCCCACAGGGATTTAGATTTCTCACGAGTGGCTGTCTAGTCACAGCAGCCTCCCACAGAAGCAACACAACACTAAAAACTAAACATGCTGACTGTTTTTTAAAGCACACTGAAGAGGATGAGGCTGTTTTCGGTGCAAACACAAATCAAATTTATTTCGGCGCATTAATAAACAAGGAATAGAGTGGGGGAAAAGGTTATGACGTCCTTGAGGTTGTTAAAAGGACTGGAAGCAAAGCTATTGTGTGGAAAAAAAGAAAGCCCTGCACTTTTCATGTTGTTGTTTGAAGGTAATTGAATTCCTTATTGACTTTTCTCAATTCTATTTCAAGTTTATTAAGCCAGGCAGAATTGCCTAATGCGGACCATTAAAGTGAAATTAATATTTTAAAAAACAATTCTGGCTCTGCAAGATTGCATTTCATTATAAGTATGGCATTGATTAAAATCCGTCACCACTCATTTAGCTCACCTTACCTGAATATTCCCCATAACAAAATAATTAATGGAACCCAGATGTGTATTACATCCAATCAATTGCCAACACAGAATAATTAAAAATTAACTTACTTTACCAATTAGACATTTGAGATCCGGACAGTGCGGTTTTCTCATGTGTGTTTCAATTTTCCCCGAATAATGGATACTTTGTGTAGTCGTCACACAGTAATTGTTTATGTCCTTGCAAGTCAGATTTGTTTTTGAGCTAACAGCTCCGCCACTAAATGCCTATCAGAGCAACAAAGGATATAAATGCAGATTTTAAAAAAACAAGACTCTTGACAATTTCTAAGATATATAAGAGCTGAGCTTGAGTGGTGATGTGGTGTGCTCTTTTTCTTAAACTCTATTTGTTAATCTGTCATTTTCAAAGAACCTCTCATCCAGTGACTCATATGACTATAACCCACTGGAGATGCCGCAGTCATCATAGATGCCAGAATCCCCACGCAGGATCAGTTGTGAAACATTTTTTTTGGGGAGATGAAAATAAAAAATGAAAGAACAGGAAGAGACAGGAGATACTGCATGATAGTATTTTGTTGAAGCAGTTTTGAAAACCATGACTGGTAATGCTAAGGGTGTTTTAAAGTGATTGTCACTGTGTGTAGACACGCCAAGCTCAAAGCTAATATATTATTTAATCCCAGTCCAGTAGAAAAGCGCTGAAACAATTATTCAATGGGAGAAAGTCATTCCCAAAAACGATTCCACCTTATGAACAGCAGTTATATTCTCTATTCACACGTAGGGTAATAGGCTTCTTGCCAAGGCACCAGTGGATGTTAATTGCCCAAGATTGCATGATTCATTGAGTCAATAGCAAAAGGACAGAAAGATCAAGTGAAGAGATGAAGGGGCACAATGAGGAAACTTATCCGTATTCCTCCCTTTGCTTGAGTCCTCTCCATTTCCAACCGCAAAGTATTTCCCTGACACGGAAATACTGACTTGTATGTAATTATGAGGTTATGCTACCCACAGCAGTCCGTCATTCCAAGTCCCAACACCTGCCATTATTTATTCATTGTTATTCCTCCACCAGAAATACACTGTAATTAGATATTGATTACATAGTCAATGTGATGAATTAAACAAAATGCCCCCCTAACGTCTAACGCTATACATAGTTTAGACTCTCTTGCATAAATCATGACTTAAATACTAAGTTTTACAGGGTTTTTATCTTTTTTCTTCCGTTTTTCACTCATCATTATCATTGCCATCAACATACACATACACAGCCAGCCCATGGAAGTCACACAAATTACATACAACGTCTCTCCAATGTCCTCTAAATGGGTCTTTGGATGCATTCTCTCTGCTCGTCCATGTCAGCCCTGCCCCATTGTATTTGCTGTTTCCTGATTTTACTGATTTGAGTCATGCTGGACATGTTCGTGTCACCAGTTGTGTGTGTCAACTACCACGTAGTCCCCCCTCTAGACGATCTGTAAAGTGCATCACACAAGGACACATGAATAACTCCTGGTTTCTCTCAATTGCACGCAGTTCGGCCGAATGTGTCATCCCTAGGTGTCGCTAACCGAAAAGAAGGTAGGCATCTAAGATTATGCAACAATTATGTTTTTTCACAGATTCATTTAACCCGAGTGTTTGTATAGTAATAAAAGAAATGACTCTTGGTCGCTGAGGGTATTTTGGGGGTAGTATCTTACCCTTTCCCAACCTTCCTAACAGAACCAAACATTCTCAGTCTGCTTGTCTTGCTCTTTATAGAGGCTCAAGAGGAGGCTTGTGTGTTCATAGGGCACTCGTGTTGCGACACGCTGCAGTGCCGCACTTTATCCTCTCAAACACTCAATGTGTGCATTGAACATTTATACATAAACTTTTTAATTAGGTGTTGAGCTTGCAGGGTCACTCAACTGTATATTAGCTCTTTAAGATGAAAAGCAGGAGAGGTTTCATGGTGGTTTTATGCAGATGTTGCCCTCATCTCAGTTTAATCCATCATGCCGATGTGATGCGCAGCCACCTCGCCAACAACTAGCACACAAACAGTCCGCTCTGTGTTTCCATGACTGCAGCCAAGCGCACACAGTGTATGTGTCAGGGCCTTATGTCACCGAGGACAATAGCAGAGGCTGGCCCTATTATTTCTTTTTCCCACTGTTTGTTTTATGACCGGAAAAGAATGGAGGGATTGATGTGTTCACCGCTACCCAGTTTCCTTACCCACGCTCCTGTGCACAAATTTATAGGGTGAAAATTCTTGGCTGGCCTCCGCCGAGGTGCAGAGTAGTTTGTCAGGGGATAGTTTCTGTCTAGGGCAACATACACAGAGGCTTGAATTATACAAAGCACTTGTTAATGAAATGAAGCGTAAAAGACGGACCATAATATTTGAATTGTTCGGCATCTAAGGCATTTGTAACAGATGCTGCTACATGCAGCCAGCTTCACTTGGCAATGTCACTCCTTATTTCTCAATGCCATCACTCATCATTATTGCGTATGTTTCTTTCTTTTTTTACTGTTCTATTTTTATTAGGCATGATGCTTGGTATTCTTAATTCTCTGACATTACATGTGTTATGTTTAATTGCAATATCATGTTTTTTTTTGTTTGTTTGTTTCTTCTTTTAATTTGTCTAGTAGCTCCTCAAGTTGCATTGTCCACTGCCCCTTCTGTCCACGTTGCAAACAGCAAGCGAGGTAGGAGCTCTGGAATTCATATATTGCCCCCCAGATGACACCCAAGCCCTCTCACTGTATGATGTTTCTGTTTACCCGTAAGCCCCCTAACCCTCTGCAGCACTAACCCAGTGCACTCTGTATCCAAACCTCCAGCTCAGTACTGGACTGATGGCTTTCACTGTACAGGGCACATTGAGGACTCATTCGTCTATGGAATCGTTTCTAAACACTATAAAAGTCCCTTGGAATCATTTTACTTTCCAGTGCAAATAAAGTGGGTGTTTGAGACTACAACTATTTTTGGGGTGACGTATTTCCAAGACTTTTTATTCCCCGTGCGTGCATGATTTATGACCTTAGCCTATTTCTAGAAAGGAGAGATTATTTGTCTTCTGAGAGTATGTCTGCGAGAGTGAGACATCTAATGTGGAGGATCTTAGCTTACACTCAGATAAGACTTGCTGATTTAGGTGAAAGGTAGAATGAACTGGACTTGCCGTTCCTTCGTGTCCAAGCCTTGTCGGGTTGTTAGTGGCCGGACAGAGAGAACTGACCTCAATACAGATTCTTAATAACCACAATCCCTTGGATGAAAGCCCCGTCGGCTAACCCCCCTATTCTAGAGCCGTGAGTGGGCTTTCTGTCCGAGCGGCAGCCAGTGAGGCTTAAGGGTCACATCTGTCTGCGCTGTGACACATGGTGTCAGTGGTCACTCAGCGTGGCAGACTGATCCTCAGTTGGAGAGAGCTGAGCCGGGGCTGCACCCTCCCATCCTGCACGCCTTGAGGGCAGGGCTGCCAGTGACTATCATAGACTGTAGCAGAATTTTGCAGTCCAGCTTCAACTCCATATATCTAATTAAGCATGACATAACTCTGGATAGCAGGCAATGACACACACTCTGCCAGCTGCAAGTCACCACAAGCTCACTTGCTTTACTGATTGCTTTTTGAAGACAGTATCCTCTAAGATGGGTTAAAAAGTCATTAAAAACAATAAATATTAAAAACAATAAATAATTCACCAAACAATAAATATTTGTTGGGTGAATTAAGGGTTACTTGGATTAGGAATATAATAGTCATTTCATAACATGATATTAAATTTCATCTCATCCTCTCACTTCAAATTAGGTAAACCATGACATTAAGAGCTCAAATACACAAAAATCCTCAGAATTCCCCCCACACCATTCCCAGTGGTTGAAAGGTCCATTTCATTCATGGTTTGACCTGCCTTACGCTGTGTGGTGTTCTCGATGTGATCGTGTCTCTGTGGTATCATTCCGGATCCTTCCTCGCCTCGTGCTGTGGTGTGCTTGAATTAATGTGATCTCTTCTAACGCCGTGCTTTTTTGTGTGACGTCTTTTTCTAATTCTGGCTGTGCCCATGCCAGACTAATCATAAAAGACCCTACCGCTCATCATTTCCTCAACATCTTCTCCTCCTCCTACCACCATGCAGTATCTCCATTTTTAACCACGCATGCCATGGCGCCTCGCTCAAACTTTTGCTAACCTCACCGCCGTAGCACTCGCAGCAACAGCAACAATTCCAACACTCCCTATCGCGTCTCTTTCTCTTTCTTTTCTCTCCCTCTCTTGCCTTCACACTTGTTTCTTTGCAAGACTGCGAATGCTTCGGCCACTCCAACCGATGCAGCTACATCGAGCTGCTAAACACCGTCATTTGCGTGAGCTGTAAGCACAACACTAGGGGCCAGCACTGCCAGCTATGCAAGCTGGGCTACTACCGCAATGCCTCAGCAGAACTGGACGATGAAAATGTGTGCATAGGTTAGTCCCCCATCCGGCCCCCTTCACTGCCACCATGCTTTCACCACAAACACTTTCTTTGCCTCACCTCCTGTCTTTGACTCCTCACCAGAGAAAGTGTCACCTTTTCTCCCTCACCACTTCATCATCATTACACCTTCCTCTCTCCATGTCCATCAGTGGTCTTCCTCTTTTGCTTCTTCTGCTTTCACACAATGGTGTCACTCATGATAAGAATAAGTATTTATCAGAATGCAAGATGGTAGTCACTCAGCTTTAGTCAGACATATTATAACTTTGTGCTTAATTGATTTTTAGTCTTTGTTATGGGTGTGGTATTAACACCTGCAGACTGGTCCAGGGTTGATGCAGTATATCATAATGTGTTTCTAGCTGGTAAAATATTTTTTGAGTTAGTACATTAAAAATTTTTAACTGCTAGCTAGGCTGTATTTCTTTTAGTAGCATTTTGCAGTTGGTTTCCAGCTGCTAGCTTACATTTTATCAGCATACAGTGAGGCAAGCATTGATATAATTATCTGACTTTCACATACAGAAAAATATTGCATGAACACAATCCAATGGAAACACCAAAGTTTCAAATCTAAAGAATATCTTTAATCTTCTTGTAGGTAAGTATTGATTTTGGACCTCGATTTTGCTTTGCCATTGTGGTCTCTATCACAATTTTCTATTCAAGAAACTGTTACATTTTTTATATCTGTAAGCTAAATGGGAAAATTTAGGCCACTTTTATGTCTTTATGGTAAATACAAAGCTGTATTTGGCCGCTTGTTAGCTTAGCTTAGTACAAACATTTGAGACTAAGGAAAACAGCTAGCTTTGCTATGTCCAAGGGTAACAAAAATTGGCTACCAGCACCTTGAAGAGCTCAGTCATTTGAGTCATTTGTTAAATGTTAACCAAAACCTAGCTGTAAAAATGTTTATTCTATGTTTATGCTAATAGTCCCCAAATTGTATTTACTCTTTAGCATGTAGGCCATGCTTAAACTGACAACTAGCTTGATATAGTGGAACATGACTTGCCTTTTAGGTCAGTGCCACCCTTGTAGTTATGATGTCAAAGTTAAAAGGCCATTTTCACCTGGTGTTTCTGTTATTTTGTTCATGACGTTTATGCAGGCATTCATTAACTGCATCATCTATTTTTCTTATGTGTAAAAATGACATTTCACATAGTTCCTACAGCAATACTTTGGGTCTCTATTGAATTCTTTAGCTAGCACGTGTTGTGCGAATTCACAATGCTCAGCGCCAGGTGCACTTGTGAGTCCTGAGGGGCGAGTCTGACAAGCAACAAGAGTTCTGAGAGAAATGTTGCAGGGGAGTCACACTGCCAGTCAGAGGTGCCACACAAGTGCATATGTCATATACATGAAATGGCCTCAGGAGTAGCAGCTGAAACCCGTCACAAGGCATTAAGAGTCACCGAGGCGTTACTGCGTGCCAAACTCGCCGTCACCCTGCCTCTCTCTCACTGACCCCCCAGTTTGTCACTTGCCGTCACCTCTCTCCTCTTGCCTTACCCCTGGATGTCACTCGGGTGCAGCCACGTGCAGCCAGCATAGCCACAGAAGGTGCAATGTGATGGTCAGGGACTGTCATAATAGGTGTCACTTTGACTGCAGAGTGCTCCAGTTGCTGTGGAAAGTCGGAAGGTCAGTCGAGTGTAGAACGCTGGAGACTTGACAGGTTATTTTTTTAATAACTTTTTTTTAAATTAATTGTGCCTTATGACTATTCCATTCTGTAAATGGCAAAAAGGCATTTAAAGACTATGTCAAATCCTTATCAAAGGATAGGAATAAGTATTTACAGTTGTTAGAATTAAAGAACATATTACAACAATGCCCATTTCAATGTACTGCACTCTCATCCCTCTAAATACTCGACATTCACTCTTTATCTCTGTTTCATGCCATCACCCATCTGATACCAGCTCATCACATTTTCTGTCTTCTCTTTCCATCTTTTTCTATTCTATTCTATTCTGTATGAATGACTCAGATTTTAGAAGAGCATGTTCAGATAAGCTCACTTTGTCCATCTGAAATCAAAGCTACTGATAATGCTTTGCATATTTGCTCATTGCACGCTCTGTACTTGTATAACAGCCAAATTAATTATATTTTAATTACAAATATGTTGTAATGAATATAAAATGATCATGCATCTAGAACCAACTTCATTTCTTTCTCATTCTGTCTCCATTACAGTTGAAATGGTAGCATTTTTTACTGTATGAGTCTTTAAGTCTATTTACATTTCTTAAAATAATAATCAAACGCCTTGTTGAGCTCATAATAGAGCTCGAGGACTGTGGTCCGCGCTGTGAAAAATCCTAGACATGTGCCGGGAAGTCAAAGCACCACCCTGTTCTCCAGCCTGTGTGTGTATGTGTGTGTCTTGTTTTTCCAGAGTGTAATTGTAATCCCTTTGGCTCAGTCAGTGATCGCTGTAATGGCACAGGATTTTGTATATGTAAGGAGGGCACTACAGGGCCTAAGTGTCAGGAGTGTCTACCCGGCTATTTGTGGGACGATGGCTGCAAATGTAAGTAGAACCACAAACCTCCCACCACGCAGCTCCAGACTGTTCTCCCCCTCCGCTCTGTCTCTCCTCTATTCTCTCTCTGATGTCTTTTCTCTGTGTGATTCCTGAGCTTTGGCTGGAAGAATGCGTGGCACATGCGCAGCACATGCCCAGCTGCCTTGACAAATACAGACCTAACGCATAACACAAGCTAACCCAATATACGAAGCCATTTACCTGAACCTGCATTTCACACTTGCTGTGGCTGCGTTACCAGTGTAATGTCAGTAGTTGCCCTTTATGGCTCAAACAGAGAACAAAGCAATGGCATGGCAGGATGCATGCTGCTCAGTAACTCAGTTATCCAGCCGTGTCGCACACCAACAACACAACAGCTGAGTCAATATTGTCTGCTTGACAGGCTGCCTGTGATCTGTTTGAGTAGCCATCACTCCCTTGCCAATCCACAACAGGACAATGTCATCCAACACCAACATTTTTTAAAGGAGAATGCAGGTCATTTTGAGTTCCAGCCCATTTATTACTGTCTATTGTTTGTATCTCCCCCGGTCATTTTGCAATGCATGCCCTATGTCGTCTATTGTTGTTTCTTTTCTTTTTTTTCCAAAATTTTCATGGGTTCTTTCAAGACAAACTTCACTTACAATAGGAGGGCAACAAAAATAAACACTTCAGGATGATGGATTCAACTTTTTGATGAAGAACTAAGCCTCCTTGGATATGCTAACTCATTTAGTTTATTAAAAGACTCACAAAATTTATTGTCAGATCAGATAATAGTTGCTGCTAATTGGCACTCACCATCTTTGTATCAAGTTACTTCAGATTTGTAGACCTTCTCCACAGGGCAGTGGCATCTATTTGGTAAGGTGTGGTATTTTCATCACGTTGAAGTTTTGTCTGCTTTTCTGTTTTCATCTAATCACAAAACTTGAAATATTGATCCAATAAGACATTTCTTCAAAGTCAATGCCGAGTTAGTATGTCATTGCAGAAAAGCCTTTAAAGGCCTATGTATAAAAATGCAGTCTGAATGCTGCAGTAAGCAGAAAGCTGAAAAGGGGGCCCAAAAGGAGGTGAAGAAGATTAGTTTCCTCTTAGATCACTAGAATTACAATATGTTGAATGGTTTTTGACAAGTGACACTAAACAAATACTGCCTATCCTAGCTTTAATATCAGTTCAGTATTTAATCTATATGTGTATAGCTGAACAATCTATGGTCTAAATCAGTAAATGTGGGGTTTGGATGTTGTCTTGAGCATCTGCTTGGTGGCGATGTTCAAGGGAGAATTGGATATGTAAAAGTCAAAAAGACCACATTTTTCTCTTTCATGGCAGCAGACTTAGTAGACCATAATGCAATGCAGGCGCACAGCTTTGTCTATTTTATCTATGGAGCTGCTGTGGAGGTGGATGAGACTGACTGAAAGAAAGAGGCTTCACCAAAAGAACTAATTTTTGACTTTCAAAGTCAAGTTTCATTGTAGCTGAATGTTGAGTATATTTAATGGCATGTTTTCAGCAGCTTGACACCACATTGTTAGAAATAACCCTGTTGCATCACTATTGTATTTAGCATTTGTTAGTCTGCAACATGAGAGTGCTTTAAAGCCTGGTGCAGTGTGATTTAAATTCAGTGATTTGTCAGTGATTTATTTTAGTAGTTCCTGACGGGCATGAATGTTCATTAAAATGCACTGTTTCCGACTGTTTGGACTAAAATATTCAGCGTGTTTACTTAAATACATACTGTGAACATGCACATCTGTTCCTATGCAAAAGGTAGGCATGAAGGCAAACTCTGATAGGTGCATGTGCAAATCCAGTGTTACCGACAGAAATATTGAGAATGCCGAGCTGCACAACAGCAGTAATTAAATGTTTACAAGTAACAAGAGAAAATAGAGGGAAAAAAGTGAGAGAAAATATATTTTTGTTGTTATGCAGTGCCAAGTTAAGCAGATGGGAAGTCACATACAGCAAGAGAGAGCACAGAATGGATCAGTAGTTTTATTTGTCAGATTAGTCATGAAGCAGTGATCAGAAAATCAAACAAACAGCACTGAGTGAAGTATTTGTATGTTCTCAAAACTTCTGCATCAGTATGCCTCAAACTTTTCCTCCCCCTACCGGGAGATCTAAGAGCTTTAAGCAATACTGCAACAGTTAAAAAGACTGCAGAGATCCAGTAATATGGAAGGATATATAAAAATACATAATTTCTGTCTGATATGGTTTTCCATAAAGAATTGTAATTACCTGGCTAAAAATTTTATAAAAACTCCTCCCCTTACAGAAAAATACAGAAGCTATTAATATTAAAATATTTTTTATTTCAGAAATTTTACTTCTGGGTACAAGATGTCTCCTTTATTATAGAACTTTATTGATGTATGTGCAATTCTCAGCAGATGAGTCTTTTACTGTCGAACTCCTTGCATACAACATTCTGTACAGAGAAGGTCAAACATTCAAGAGAAGTAACAAAGACCAAAACACATTCATGAGGGCGGCTTTAAAATATGGTACTTTACATCGTCCTTAGTTCCTTTGTACTGAGGCTGTAACTGACTTTTATCAAAGTAGTGAAACATTTCCCACACTGCAGCACCATTCAACAAGATGAGAAACAGTGTCTGTTCAGCCATAGTGATCCATAGAATAGTCTTTGTGTTGTGTTGTTGTGTTTAGTGCTGGTGAAGAGTGCACATTGTTTTACACTGTGTTGTACTGACAGTCTTCAAAAAGGATGCCCTGACTCCATTGCATTGTGGTCTACTGAGGCCTTGGTGGAAACATGAGTATTCCTTACTGCACTATGGATTTTTTTCCTCGTTTGTTGTTCATGTTTTAGCATCTGAAAAGAAACAACCCTTCACTGCTCTGGCAGTAACTCAAAAAGCCCCTTTTCCACGGGAATTAGAAAGATTACCTCAACAACAAATAGGTCACGAAAGTGGAGAACACACTCAGCTGTGAATTTGTCGTCACATTAGCTGCACAAAATGTTTTCCACATAAAAGTTTTCAATGGGAAACACCTGAAACATTGCCTGCCCAAGAAGATCTGTCAATGATTCCCCAACTGGAAAACTTTAAAAACTTTTCAGTCCTTATTTTGCATCCTTGCTGCTGCAGTTGTTATGTGCATGGACCAGACTCAATCTGCATGCAGACTGAAAAATGCAATTAAAACTTAAATCTCTCGTCAAACACATCACTTTCCCAGTCAGGCACACCTAGTTCATTGGTCCCCTCTCTAAATATTATCACTCATATCAAAAGCAAACGCAACAAATCTCGTCATTTACTGCCTGTGCCGGCTCTGTTTACATGCGGTAATGCAAAATGGTTAATGTGAGAAATTGAAAGCAGATAAAGGTGCAGAGCTCTGAAAAGAATTCTCACCCCAAGTGAGTTTTCAGGCAAGCAGACAGTAAAAGGAGAGTTTATAAACCATTATACCCTCTGCTGTTACTTTATGTGCCCTCAGGTGGTCATCCCTTCAAAGTGCTATAGTACCTTTAATCTTACTGACCCTACATCTTTGGCAACAACTTGTTATTGATGCTTCTTTTTAAATAATCAATATTTCTGCTTCATTTTGGACTTCAGCTTAGCTTAATTGGCACCCGATGAAGAACTCTGCCTGCAGGGGTTTGCCATTACCTGAACATTCCTTTGAAATCAACTTAACTGGCGGTGCAGTTTGGAGCATCGTGCAGCATTTAATGGGATGATTCTTGAAGTGAACATTCACTCACAATGTCTTTATGTATACATAATGCACATCAAGTGCTGATAGGAGTCAAAATAAAATTACAACACTTTAATCATTGAGGACTCATGCCTTTAACTATTTCTCCCCGCCTCTCCAAAGAAACAAGCTATTTTGCTTAATTCATATGTTGTCATATTTGACCTTAGCCTACTTTGCTGGAAGACAGTGAACTAGTTCTGAAAACTATGCTGCTCAAGATAGCTGTTAGCTGTCAGCCATCCCACATAGCTATTAGTTAACATTTATTTATAACCAACACAACTGAACTGAATGCTGTGCACTTGTTTGCCACTAGACTCTTATCGTTGGGTTGCAATGGTTGAATTCAACTGATTACAACTTCTTAAAAAGTAGTTTTTAGCTAAAGCCTTGACAAAATAAACCAATTTGATTCGGAAATTAGTTTGATTGGAAAATACAACATTGACTGTGTTTATCTGGGCACCCGTGTTGTGGTTATGAGGCTGATCCTGGTTTTGATCACATTCAGGATGTGGCGTTTACATGGAGCACAGAGAAATCTGGTTATTTATATCTCTATATACATGATAAATAGAATCCCGGTTACTGATCACTCCGTGCTGTTTGTGCAGGCACCTGTGATGTTTGCAACAAAAAGCAATATAATCCGACTTTCCTGTAAGTCTTAACTTTTGATTAATGTGACTAAGCCCATGGCTTATAGCTTATTTTCACACTATCAAATGCCAACATTGCAGTGCAGATTTGGCTTCTTCACCTTATGACCAGCAGTTGGAGACGAGACCAACAGGGAGCGATGGGTGAACATGCACAATCATGACTGGAAGGATGGAGTGCAACTTGAGTGAAGGGAAAATTATTTATACGAGTAGGCCTTCATTTAACCGCCTGTGTTACATTTGACCCAATCACGAGACCAGATGAAACAACAGTACTTGCACCGGTTCTTTTGCCAATGAGAATGGCTTATAATGTTGTACTAACTGGGTAGATTGTGGGAAATATCGCTTGTTAACCAATTTGGTGTTTGTTAAAACAGAGGCAAAAAATGTACATGTATGTTCAGTGGTGGTTTGGTGAACTAAGCCAGAATCCATTTAATAAAAGTCAGAAGACAGGAAGAAGCCTTACAGATAGTTACTTGGATGAAGCATTGCCTGCACAGATAGTCCGCAGCAGTCAGAAACCAAGATGCAACAGTATCCTATTTTCTCCGGCTAGCATAACCGAGCTTCTCAAAACTGAGATAGAGGCTGCAGGCTTCTGAAATTGGGATATGACGTTTACATGTGCAAACACAGAAATAGGATACTTCAAAAACCGGATCATGACCAGGATACTGACGTTCATGTAAACACAGTCATCGTCAACAGGAACATGGACCACTGTCACTGCTAAAATCTAGTCCTCAGGCTGCTGTAGACTTCATTCAACAAGTCAGGGTTGTGTTGTGTTTTAAGTGAGGTTTCCCCTCCTGAGCATAGTTTAAACCAAAGATTGTGAACATCAGGTTACGTGCTATTGTCATAAAAGTCCGTTTGGAATAAGATCTCAGTTATTGTGATGTGCTGCACGTTGTAAAGCTGCCATCGTCTCCTATGAAGCCAGCACTGCTTGAGCATTGCTTCCTAGTCGCTCGTGCTGTAGCCTGTCGCGCCAGCTTGACCTTGAGTTGGTTTTGCTTTGAAAAGCTAGCCATACACAGTGGTGTCTTGCACCTCATTTCAAGTATTTTTTAAAGAAATTTAGAGTACAGGAGGAATACAAACCACTAAGAAATACATATTAGCATTCTATCACGACATCAAGGAGGAGGAGGAAGATGGACAAGATGAAAGGTCATTGTCTAATTAAAGGAGTCTCTCCTGTGTACTGATCATATCAAGCCCTCATGATTCTTTAATTAATGCTTTTGGCTCTTGCTTGTCATCTTGGAGGAGACATTCTAATTACCAAGTTCAACTGTTGCTTCTTTATAAGCAGAAAACCAAGAGAACAAAGGCTTGCCATGTTTTGCAGCAGTGGTTGTACTTTTATATATTGACTCATTACTGTAGTTTCCTCTGAGTGGTTGAATTGGTCATGAAATTGATATGTCAGTTGGAAAAAAGACAAAGATGGAGTTCAGATGTCTTATTTGGATCTAGTTGTGCATGGTAATTGGTGAGCTGTGGCCTAAAGCAAAACTTACTGAGCCAAACAGCAGCTCTCTTTTCTCCAACAAAACAGACGTGGCACAAATAGGACTCGCACAGTCAATGTTTCTTAACAAGCCTCCCATCAAAGCCCTATTTGGCTATTCCTGGGAGACAGCATGCATCCAATCCGGAGTATTAGGAGAGAGGTCTTATATTTGTTATTGTGATATTTATGTCCCATAGAGTTCATAGATTGCTCACCACATTGTTTTCCACTCCCATAAAGGACTGAAATGGGCAGAAGTGGCCCCTGTGTTTATCACTGTTTATTTGTCTCTGTTGGTTTATTAGTTTGTGCAGCGCTGCTTTGTTTGCCTCCAGCTTGCTTGACAGCTTGCCTCCGCTGGGAATAGAGTGGCCTCGGTGTCCCAGCTCTAAATATACAGCAATTTTCACCTGACGTTCAGTTTGTCTAAAGTCAGTGCTGTTTGGGGAAAGCCGTGCAGGCTTTGAGGAAAGTGTGGATTTCTGTGCTGCAACATGGCTCATTTGATGGGGCTTTAATAAGGTTTGTTATTAGACAAACAGACAGGAGTCTTGTTAGAGACAGAGTTGTGTTACAACTGCAGACTATAAAAGCTTTCAAATCCTCACTATTGTCATGGTTAAATGTCAGATGGTGTAATGTTTAACTGCATGTCATATTATTATAGGAGGATGTGAATTTTTACAGAGCTTACATTTTAAAAAGAATGATGAAAAATCTGCTCGCTATAAAAATGTGAAAGGTGGCATTAAATTCTTTAAAGGGTGTTAAAACTATAGAGGAAGTGTCACCACTTTAAATCAGAAGTGTGATTTTTATTTTTAAAAGGACCCTTAAAGCAACTATGTGTCGAGTCTTCACGTAGTTTAAAAAATGCCACCACTAGGGGAGCGCCAGAAACTGTATTTTTCTTACTTTGTACACATGGTGGCTTTAACGTGTTCGCTTTCTCTTAAACTTAAACTAACATGACTAACTTTATTTGTCCAAATTTTCGGAGATTTAATCGCAATGCATGCACTGCAGAGTTTTTTTTTAATGATCTATATTACATGCATTTTATGTGTATGTATCATAATTTTTTGCTCCACTAGTGAAATGTTGAAGCACTAGTTCAACATTATGTGAAATATACCTATTTGATTTTTTTGCAAAGATTCTGATGAGACGACTGATACACGTCTCTGTGCAGTAAATATGTAGCTGGAGCGATTAGCTTAGCATAAAGACCAAATTCAGGGTAAACCAGCTGTCATGTGTCTGTTCAAAGGGAACCAAATCTGCCAGAACCAGCACCTTTAAAGTTCACTGGTTAAGACATTATATTGTGTTTATTTAATCCATACAGAAGTGTATAAAATGACATGTTTTTCATTTTGGTACTGTAAAACAGTTTGTTGTTTATGGAATAAAGAAACGGTAACCTATGGACAGAGCTACACAAGTTTTATAGCCCTGTTTCTAGTCTTTATGCTAAGCTAAACTGTTGGTCTCCATATTTACTGTACAGGTATTAGTCTGGTACCAATCTTTGTCTTCATCTAACTACAGGCAAGTTGGTGAATAAGTATATTTCCTGAAACATATTTCTTTAAGAGTTCAGAAATCTAGAATAAAATGTGGTAACACTTTACTTGGAGAAGACTTTCCGTGAGTATTACAAGAACATAAAAGAATTCCAAATTCAGTGATCTTTTACATGTCCTCCAATGTGTCATGTTTTGTCTCTGATTTGATGATGATTGTGCTTTTAATGCTCCTCAAGTAAAGTGTCACCCAGCACTTGTCTGTGTGTTGGATTCTCACTGCTGTCTCTGTCTTTACATTGCTCCCACCGCAGCCCGGGTGTGTGACAACGAGCTCCTGCGCTGTCAAAATGGCGGGGTGTGTGTCAACAACGTCCGCTGCAACTGTCCTTCAGCCTACACGGGCCTGCTGTGCGAGAAGCCCCGCTGCGAGTCGGAGCTGG
>OMNN01040608.1:0-21662 GCA_900302755.1 Chromis chromis | reverse complement strand
ACCATGTTTTACCGAAAACCAGGACGCCCAGCCCGGGCGGGGCAGAAGGCACTTTGTCTTCTGTTTACTAACACATGCGAAGTGAAGCGTGACATCGGAGTTCGTAGGTCCGCGTACTAGAGCCTCAGCGGCGCTTGGTTACGCCCGGCAGGACTTGGTTACGCTCGGCGACGCCCAGCCGGGGGCACGCACGGGTATTTAGATCTCAAAATTATTATTCAGATACCACCACAACGCTGCTTCGCTTGGCGGAGGTAATAAAGAGGTGAAAATTAAAAATGTTTTTTTATCCAATTAATTGAAAAAAGAATCGACCGATTAATTGATTAATAAAATAATCGTTAGTTGCAGCCCTAGTTTATACAACAGAGAAATAAGAGAGTATGCTTCGCTACTATTTAGTACATGTTGCAAGTTTGATGTTTGCCCAAAGTACAAAAATGTAATCTTCTCTATTGTAGCTCTTTACCTGTGAACAGATCCAATGTTTGTGTGTAATAGTCAGTGTTCAGAAGCTGTGGCATCACTCCACAGTATATTGTGATTTGCTCTGGTTTTATTTCCTATACTTTCAAAACTGTCCTCCTAATAAAAAGTGCACTTTATTGCAGTACAAAGTCTTAAATATGGCTCTTAGAAGGATGCTGATGTCCTAAAGTAGCATATCTGACTCAGTGCTATGGTTTATCTGCTTCTTGTCTCAGGAGTCCTTCAACAATGTCAAACAGTGGTTACAGGAGATTGACCGCTATGCCAGTGAAAACGTCAACAAGCTATTGGTTGGGAACAAGTGTGACCTGACAACAAAGAAAGTGGTGGATTACACAACAGCAAAGGTAAGGCACCAAGTTATTTACTCCCACACACAATAACTGTTACATTTAATCTTTTTCATGTCACAACAGTTTTTGTATTTTGTTTCTATTTTGTGCTGTAGCCTGTCTGCCGACTGTCTTGCACTAGTATATTATGTATAAGACCTCGCTTTTACTATGAGAAACTCAGGTTAGCCTTGGTGAAGGGCCTCTCAAGGAAGTCGGAACCAGGTAGTTTGAGTGCTTTTAGCAGCACAAACTAAATTCCATTTTCCTAGGTAGGGATGCTCCGATCGATCGGCCGCCGATCGTTATCGGCCGATATGGACCCTAAACAGGTTGATCGGTGGGCTCTCAAAGTGCCGATCAGAAAAGCCGATCGCATATAAATATATTTATACCATGGTCTGGGTGAATACTCGATTCTGATTGGCTGCAGTTGGTAATCGTGTGTTGTGGGATGTGTCTGCTCAAATGTGTGCAGATCAGGCAGCTGAGTGCGTGAACGTGAGTGAGTGAGTGAGTGAGCCCTTCTGACTCCGCCCTCGGAGCTGCGGTTGTGTGTGTAGCCTACCTGATGACGGTGAGAGACAGACATGGCGACCGGGGCAGGTAGTGAGTTTAATGTATGTATTACAGTGCAGTCAGTCAATAAAGCCCCAACTCTTCAGCAGCAAAACGGCCTGTTCTTTCTGTGCTGCTACTGCTATTAACAACGCGTGGCAACGAGACATATTAAATAGTCCACTCAGCCGCTTCTTGTGAAAAACTTACGATTTTAACGGTAAAAAGCAACATTAACGTATTAATAACGCGCCACACAACAGAATACGGCGAGTATGAGAAACAAGCCTGGGCAAAACAAATCCCAAAGACACCCGTCACTCAGATCACTGTAAATGAAACGTTTAGACGTCTGGAGCCTGAGAGCAGGGACAATAAAAGGTGGAGGGACATAACAACAAAGCTTGTTTAAAATTATTTTGAAGCCTTTTTTGCCTCACTTGGGGAGTAAGGCAAGTGAATTTATTTATTTTTATTTTATTTAATCTATTGCTCTTGACAGGCATGTACTGTTTACACAAATAAAAAGTTGATTGTGGTACATAAAGATCTTGATTGTATTTATTATGGTTTTACCACTTTAAGTGGTGCACAAGGCTAGATTGTAAATACAGGACATTGAGGATTATTATTATTATTATTATTTTCCCATCCATTCTGTGATCGGTGATTGGTATTGGTATCGGCAGATTTATGATTCCTGTGATCGGTGATCGGATCGGTGCCCAAAAATGCTGATCGGAGCATCCCTAGTGATAATAAAAAAAAATGGAGCAAATAGGTGGAGTGTGAGTGGAGCTGAGAATGGACTTGCCTGGGATGGTACCCACTGCTGAGGCAAGTGAACACAAGTTAAATAGGTGAGTTATATAAACATTTACCCCTGAAAAGTTGTCATGAACAAGGAAATTAGCTATACCAAAACCGTTTTTGATACCAGGCTGTAAACATGCTTCTTTCTGCAGTAAAGTTGAGCATTTTAACAAAGGGGTTTATGGAGATTGACCTGCTTTTGGAGCCAGCCTCAAGTGGCCATATGAGGAACGGCAGTTAGCCCTGGAGGTTGCTGCTTGGTGCAGATTGAAGGTACAGTTAATGATCTTCCAAACCAAGTACTACTCAGTCTATCAAAACAGATGTACAATGGTATGTGTGGCTTTAGAGGGAGCTACCACTTTACCAAGTTTACCAAGGTTCCAAAATGGCAATATGAAAAATGTTAGATCCAGTGTTTTAGGGATTTGACCTGTATTTAAGACTACAGTGAGGATAGCTGTAGCCTGGCTTGTCTTATTGCATGGAAAATTAAGCAAGGCAGCTCTGCTAGTGCAGTGGATTGTCCATTTCAATCACAGTGTTTATCTTCCTGCATGCAAATGTTCCACCACAATTCCAGCCGTCGTCTTGAGGTACGACTGATGCGTATCCTTCGCTTTGCCCCGCCCACAATAACAATGATTGGTTTAAAGAAATACAAACATGCCAGAGTGTTTTTCTTCCTTATAGCAGAATGATAGTGAGGTGCAGCCAGACCATTATGTTCTACAGAATGGGCTGACAAAGCGAAACTAGGATAGTTTAGGCTCTGGAGCTTTAATTTAAATATGCTTCAGAAAATTCAACACCTATATGTTTCCTCATGTGTCCAGTACTAAATTGCTAGAGTCTCCCTTCATAGAGGTGTGCAGAGTGTTTTTTTTTTTTTTTTTGCCATTCTTTTCTTTAGTGACTGCACTGAAAGGACTGGGCAAATAAAGTTACAGTTAAACATCTCTCTCTGGTTGTCTACAGTAAAAGCAAGATGTAAGCAGCACCTAAGCACAACTAAAGCATTTGATCAGTCCATCCACAATGCCTTCAACCTCTGTTTGGCACCTCTGTCCTCAGAACCAGCTGTATTCAGCAGCACAGATGAGCTGAAATGGCAGCAGCCAGACAAACTGTCTTCTCCAGAGTATCCAACAGCAGAAATTCACAGGATAAAGGTGGAATAGTGTAAGCTTTTTCAACCAGGTAGGAAATACCTATCAGTCTGCATATCACTTTGTTGATCTGCGGTCACTCACAACATCACTGTCACTACGTGCTACCACACACACGCAGATTTCCCTGTACTGAGCTGGAAGTGAGCCACGGGCTTAAACATGCAAACACTTTGAGCTTGGAACGGTTTACTACTTGTTAGACATGAAATAAGAAGCTCTAATACCTGTCTCCCCCAGCATGTTATTTAAGACAGCGAAATGTGACTCAGTGTGCATACAGTACGGATCATCGCAGGTTCACTGAGAGTCGGTGACACACTTGGTTGGATTTTAGACAAACAGGTCGTCTGATGCTTCAGCTCTGAAAGGATGACATTAAAATTTCATCAGGTTCTTTCCATGTCCTCAGCTGCAGCCAGAAATGTATGAGCGAGTTAAATGGTGTGAAATTAGATGAGACGCTGGCCAGCAGTGTCAATAATGCCACAGATCGTACCACACTACCAATTCAGAAAAACTGAAAAACACAGTGTACATGTCAGGAAGCATGTGAGACTTCCTTACTGCTAAAAGAGCTGACTCCTTGACGAGACAAGTGACCACATGTCTTAATTTGTGTTTGACCCCTGTGGCCTTGAGTACAGTGGCCGATGGGGCGATAAAGTAGCCCCTCCCCATCTCCTTTTAGCCTCCATCACTCTAATGACTGGAAGAGAAGCTGCCTCTGTCCGGACAGCTGTCATGTGCATGTGTGTTTGTGTCAAAGTAAGTCTGTAACCAGAGTACTGGGTCTGTCAATAAGGGAGTAGGGGGCTGCACAGGGTCGAGGGTCACCGAGACAGGTGCACCTTTTTCTGAACAAGCTCTTAATGTAATGAAATGGATGTAATCCATTTGTGGAGGGTCAGTGTTGTTTAACCAAACATTTAGAGCAATGGAGCTGACAAAACACTGACGTTGTTGTTGTTATGTGTTTTGATGTCCTGTTGTCTGTTTTTGTTGTCCTTAACACTGCTGCTCTTCCCTGCTTTTAAATTGCCCCTTGGGGACAAATAAAGTGTTTTTGAATTGAATTGAATTTGAATTGAATTGAAAGCAGCAGCTACGACTTTAAAGATGAACACAGAACTTATCAGTATTTTTATATAAACCATGGATGACTGTGTGTAGTGTAACACGGGGTGCTTGTGATGAAAAATCCAGAAAAGGATCATTTAACTCCACATTTCCTATTTCCGTTTTAGCACCTTTCAGCTCATTGTTTTGGTTGGCAGCTCCAAAACTGCTCCCATAAACCTTGTTATCAGCAGCAGCAGGCGGCTGTTTTCAACCTAGAGGATCTGATACACCAGATGTACACTTCTCAGCACTGAGTGACTACAAATGCAATTAGCATCAAGCTTGTGAACATAGTGGAGCATTTAGCAGGTAAAAAGACAAATATTTGCCTAAAAATTTGGTAGGGACAAGAAACAGGCTGAACAAATCTCTAATGACTACTGGGCTTAAATTCAGGAGGTGGCCAGAAAATGAATGCCAATGTTGCTGCAGAAGTAAAAACAGCATAATGGCCAAAAATTATAAATGTAGTCCTAATTAATTGCATATTTGGTGTCTTTGTAGAAACACTGACTGATTCTGTTCAGTTTAATATAACATAATATAATCTAACCTTTATTGATCCTTCTCTGCATTTGACCCATCCTATTCATAGTTAACCTTAACTATACATACTAGGAGCAGTGGGCTGCCGCAGTGCAGCACCCGGGGAGCAGTCAGGGGTTAAGGGCCTTGCTCAAGGGCCCACAGTGGTGGTGACTGGGACAAGCCGTCGCTCTGACTTTCCCACCTCAACCTCTTGCCAGTCTCGAACCGGCGACCCACCGGTTACAAGTTTGCTTCACAAACCACTAGACCACCACTGCCCCCCTTAGAAGTGAAATGTGTGACCTTTGAAATAAGACTATGACATGTGTGTGACATCACTCTGTTATGAAGATGAAAAAATACATCAAAATCATTGTTCGCTATTTTATAAAGTCCTGCACCTCTGTGGAAACAGCACAACCATGGCTACAAGTAGGGAGAAATGATAAATGTTTTCCATGCATGCTAACACTGCTGTAATGCCCTAAATAATAATAAAAAAAGAAACAACTAAATAATTTCTGTCACTATTTCACAGATGATTATTTTTTAAAACACCATCAGAAAGTTGAAAATCTGATGATTCTTTCTGTTCTTACCATTTCTGGCTCTGATAAATGGCATAATTTTGGCAATTTTTAAAAAAACAACATGGCTTTCAAATCTGGAGGTGGGTTTTGGGATTCAGAATGTTAAAAAATTAAAAATCCTGATTTCCAACATCCTGACTCACCATTACCGCCTAAATGAAAAGCAAATAGCCTCACTCCGCCAGTTAGGAGCAGACTGTCAAATTCGAGGGGTGAACACGGGGAAGTGGACACAATCCCAGAATAGAGACCATGACTCAGCGTGAGAGCGCTGCTGTCTTACTCCCGACCACATGAACCCCTCCGGCCTGGTTATGTGTGACTATGGAGGAGGCAGTTTATGTTCTCCTCTCTGTCTGTTTGTACACTTCAAAACCACAGCCTGTAGATGGTAGCGGCTGTGCAGCTGTTTAAAACACTTTTAGCTGGATAACACACTTGTACAGCCAGCTAAGGAAGTGAATATGCTTCGGCGCTTAAAAAGTCGTAACTATTAAAGCCTCTTGGGCCCAGTAGTCTGTCAGGAAGCCATTTAGATTGAAGGATGATTCAAGAATGTTACAGGAAGAGCAGCTCCAATTCACATTTTGGATTAAATTGTTTAAAAGGATGATTCCACTGTATTATGAGTTGGATCTTATTTTTGATGATTTGGTCATATCACTATTCCATCATTAAAGAAGTCAGATGGCACAAGAGATACAAGCAGTGAGACACGCAAAGAGACTGAAAGTAAATTCTTGACCTTGAGCAGCAGTTGACATACACCATTCAGTCAGAACATTAAAACCACCTGACTATTGTCAAAGCAGCTCTGATCCGTTGGGTCATGGACATGCGACCCCTGTTGTGTCTGGCACTGGGATACTGGTGGGAGATCCTTTGGGTTCTGTGGGTTATGTGGTGGGGCCTTTGTGGATCGGGCTTGTTCCAACATTTTTCATGGACACTTGATCACATTGGGATCCGGTAGTTTGGAGGCCACATTAGGCTCTTAGTCGTGTTCCTCGAGCTGCTCCTGAGCAGTTTTTGTACAGTAGCGGGGCAAACCGTCCTGCTGCAGGAGGCGACTGGCAGTGAGAAGTGCCGTTGCCATGGAGGGGTGTTTAGTCTGCAGCCATGTTTTAAGTGGGTGGTACTTGTCAAAGTAGTATTCGCATGAATGTAGGACTCAAGAAAAACAACTTCTCTGCAAGGTCTCTAAGGATTTGTTCTGTTTGATTCAGAAGATGGTTCTTGGTTTCCAAGATCAAGAATACTACTATTTTCAATTTCTAAACCAGCATATCAATTCCATATCAACTTGACAAACTCCACTTTCACCTGGTGACATCGTTTTTCCCAAGTACCCAAGACGTGTTGTAAACATCTCAGTTGACAGACTGTTTATCTGACCAACTGAACTTGTCCATGCTCTGTTTTTATTACCAACATTTTGGGAAGGCTCCTTATAAAAAGTGGTTAAGATTGTTTGGTTAAATGTTTGGCTTGTTCTTAACCTTTCTGTTCCCATCGCTGAACATTTCCTGCCATAGATTTGTTTACAGATTCATGCACTTTGGTGAAAATTAGACAGACGCTGTAATACAATGGAATGATACTTGAGACATAAGCTGGGCTCAAACCGTCCTTGAGTATGACTTTGTCTCTACTTTTCAAATCACAAGTAACTTCATTTAAAAAAAAAAACGCAGTCAGGCTTTTTCAAGGGGTTTGGAGAAGTTTGTAATCCAGCGTTAAAAAGATGGTTCCCAGATGGAGTTCATGGGTAGACTTTACCTTCAAGCTTTATTTCCTGTCTGTACTTTCATACCAAACTTATTTCTATATCCTTACTAGAAAGAAAGCAGCAAGGGGAACTTTAAATAAATACCCTGTGGACTGTATTCTTATGTTGTGGGCTGTCAAAGTATTGGAACAGTTTGTCATAAAACACTTTTTCACATCTCACTAGTTAGCAGCTTGCTAGCAGCCAAGTCTTCTCATCTCAGCTGAAGCCCATGGTATTAATAGTCTAATTTCATGCAGCACGCATGCCACATCCTTAATCAACAGGGGGAGAGAATCAAGTAGATCCAACAAGAAGCACATAATTTTACCCCCACAAGACCTTACACTGACATTCAGCAGCAGGGACGTACACCCATCCGTAGCTTTTTAACTTTATATTCTATTTCCCTTTCGTTTTTCTGACACCATGTAAACACCCTGAGCCAAGTCAAAGTCTAGAATATCGATCCAGCAACGTTGGACGTCACTCCGACTGAATCACTGAAAAGTGAGCCTCACACCAGTTCAGGTGCCCGACGTGGCCACAAGGATCCAGAGCTCAGTATATCCAATCCACTCCAGCACCCGTCTCGCCTTGTAAACATCCTCGTGTTTTTATACTTGGAACCCAGTCAGCAGATCCACATTTGATCTCTTAATTCCACCGAAAACCGTCACGGAAGAAGCACCCGACAGCAAACACACACAACGCAGCCCTCCTCCCTGTTTCTTCAGTCTTATCAAGTTGTGAAGTCATGGTTTCCAGCACTGGGAGACAGTTTGAAACCTTAAATCCTCCTCTAATAGTAGTAATTTGGGCTTCTAATCTGTTCTTAGAGAGAAACAAAGCTGACACCGTTACAGGAAGCACAGGAGACACACGCACACAAAAAAGATAGGGGATGTTTGAGGATGTCAGCATGGATGTAATTGAGCCACTGGGGGATAGCAAATAAGAGCTCTGACTATGAGGCGATGCATCTAATAAGCAGCGGAGACTCATAGAAGACAACTTGCCGCCTCTCTTTCCATCCTTTCTCACACATATTGCTCATTTTGTTCTTCGTCCAAGTCTTTCCTCTTCATTACTTCTGTCTTCTGTTTGATGTTGGGTGTAATTTTGTAACTCTGGACTGCATCTTCCTGTTTTCTTTACATCATCGCAAACTTACATTCTCATCTTACACACGACGCGTGATCAATATCCTCATTTTTGGCCCTTTCCTTCCTCGTTTCAGTGTAAGCAAACTCGTAATGCTAGAATTGTCCTCCCTTTGCCCCCCCCCAGCTACTCCACTCCCTCCTCTCGCATGTATCACCGCAAAGCACAAAAGGAGACAAGTGATGATATCTCCTCCTTTATTGAGGTCAATAACACCATAATTGCAGGCTTTGTAAATGTCTCTCAGCCTCATTATCCTCAATGGCAAGACGTTATTGATGTTTCTGCCTCTCCTCTACATTTTCCTCTTAGCAAGTCAGTCGGAGCGTTTTACCACAGCTGCCCCCCCCCCGCCCAACCTTCTCCACCCGCCTAGATCTAAAGAGCTGTGTTTAAGTGGAGCCTTGACAACTGTATTTTCCATGCTCTACCAGGCACTGATGTTAGGGTGTGTTACAGCTGCGGAGGAGCGTGACTTGACATTGTAGAAGATCCTTTTTTTTCTTCTTTAAAATAGGGAAGCAGAGCTGGTGCAGGTTACAGGAAGCTGATTCCAGTGGGACTGATTTAACAGATGAACTCACGGCCAAAGATAAACAGCCTCGTATTGACTTGTTGTGCTCAGTTTAACTCCTGTGTAACATTATAGGCAGTCAGCTAAATGTCAGGATGATATGTGAAGTGTTGCTTTATGTTCGAACAGCAAAGCGGGGGCCATCCTATATTGTATTCAAGGGCTAATATGTGCCATAAGATCTTCTTTCTAAACGGGGATAGTACCATGTAGCCATGTTGCAAAGTTTCAGAATGAGCTGCAGGATTTTTTTTTACCTATCTTGCCACAGAAGAAATAAATAATGATTGCTGAAAACAACTTGATAGCATCTCCTAGTGTCCTTACTGCAAAAATTAGCCAGGGAGAAAATCTGTCATGCAGCCATAAACTACGGCTGTCACAGCTCAAAAAGACAGCCTGGAAACGCCAATTGTTAGAGAAACTGATTCAGAGAGAGGAGAGTGTAACTTTGGTATTTGCAGACACAAACGTCTGTTTTATACATCGCTGTTTCATCTTTACGAGTGCAAATACTTCACTCATGAGGATTCTCTTCTTTGGATTAATAGTGACTTTCCCATCTTATTATCTTTATCTTTTTTCCCCCTAAAAAACCGATTCACTCAAGTAGAAAATGATCAGTCTCTTCTGAATAAACATCAGCTTAGGAAAAGTGGCACCACTTGTGTCACAAACTAAACTTTCTACATGATTATGCAAGGTGTTTGCCTCGTATTCTGTCTGAAGACATGTTTAAATGGTAGGAAGATGCTGGAAAGTTCCAAAATTGAGGCAGTTCTTAAAGTATTAATCAATTATTGCCTACTAGACAGAAATACGTTAGCAGTGTTGATAATTAATTAACAGTCGGAGCGCTATTCCAGTTCCTCCCACCTGAGGATTTGCTGCATGGTTTTCTCTGTTTTGCATAATTTGGACTGTCAATTAGCCATGCAAGCATTTTACAGAAGTCACATGAGGTTTGGGATTTACATTTTATACACTTAATTAAAACAGATATATTGAAAACAAAAATCAATAAGGAACATAATCATTAAAGGCAACCCTAAATGTAAGAAGAACTAGAGTTTATCAGCAGATTATCCCAGTCAAATCAAGAAAACCTCTTTGGAATACCAGTAAAGAATGATGTATTTTAGTGTATCATACAAATAGGGGCACAAAGTAATACATTTAAACATAAAAGAGCAGTTCAAGAGCATTTTTTCCAGTGCACACAAAGAACAGACAGCTAGCAGACTGTGAGAAGATCTTCACTAACTTTGACAGAAAGTGTCTTGGATTAGAATCGCTGAGTCCACCTTAAATAAGGTGGTAATTAGTGATAATTAACCCTCTGATAGAAATTGTAAAAACAGAGAGAACTGTTGGATTTTCAACTTGCCGATGGTCCTTGAACTACTCATTTGTGTGTGACGTTAGGAAACTTCACCAAATCTAAGACTTAAATCTTGATACTTCATCAAAATGACTTTATTTGACTCTTTTAAAAACTTCAACAAAAATTATAATTTGCTCTAACATGATTCTGTGAAAATACTAAAACATATCTCTTATTGTTGTTCTGTATCAACAGAGGTGCAGGACTTAATACTGCAGTGAAAAATGAAGCCGCAGTGAGTAAAAATGGGACAGGAAGTCATGTATTCACCGTAATTTCCAAGAAATATGTCAAAGCAAAGTCAAACCAGATCATTTAGGTTATCTGAGCGCTGCTCTACAGTCTGTCACAGGAAACATGAGACTGCCACAGAAGGCCTGGGGTCCACATTTCTTCTACCCTTGCCCACGTTTGACCTCACACTCTGGACCACGGCTGTAGCTGGGACCGACTTGACGTCGCCCCAGCGCCTAGTCTACCTCCTCCACACCCTCCACGTCAACCAACATACACATCCTGACAGAACTAACAGCTCCCATTGTATCACCTCTCCCCGCAGGTGTCCGGACACATTAAGTCAGAAGGGATCAGAACTGTTGTGACAATTGCAAGTGTTTGCACTCGCTGCAACGCAACTTCACCTGCTGGTGAGACTCCGTCACGATAGAGCGATAACACAATTAATATGACACTTCCGGTGTGCACATATGCAGTTTCGCAACAAAGTTTGGTGTGAGTCATGCTTCCTTTTGGAATATGGGTCAAGTTGTGTCTGACAGAATGAATGTTGGTGATGTTCTCCTTGAAGAAGCATCTAGATTAAAGAGAAAACTTAATAAAGTAATTCATTAAACCCTTGATCTCAAACATAAAAAAGCTTCAACATCAGGAGCTTGGCAGAACTCCATATAGAATGAAGGTTTGTGTATGCAGAATGATGCACATATGTCTTAGTCTTCAAAAATATTCATAGAACACAATAAACTCTGTTCTGTTTCGCTGTGTTTCCTTCTTGCTCATCCTCACCCCTGCAGCCGTCTTCCTCTCTGCTACATGTCATTCTGAACTCTGCTCAAATGACTAAACCTCCACATCCCTGTCACCTTCGCACTCTCTGCGCAAACTCTCTACCCATCCATCCATACATCAGCCCTGCCCTTCAGCCTCGCTACGCACACACAGTCTTGGATGATGTTTATAAATAGACAGATTTGAGAGGCCCCTCTGGCCAAAATGTCCAATTAACGTCAATCTGGACGCCTACACGAGCAGACTACTGCTAGTGCTGTACTCAGTACTAGTCTCCCTGATGGCTACGCACAGTGTCCAGTGTAGTCTGAACACTGGCATTAACAGCTCTTATGTCTCAACGCAGCTCCATTAAAGGACTCGAGAGAAGCCATCACCGGCCATCATGGGTCCACTTTTCTTAGTCCTCTCGCAAAATATAACACATCAGATGGGCTCGTGGCGTCTCACCAGAGATATTTTATGCACTTAAGGCCTCGAGTGTGTGATTAGGATAAACTGGCTTACTGAGTCCTTAACCACAATTTTAGTTATTTATGGAGAACTTTTATTCAAAATCCCTCAAAATGACTAATGATTAGTCTCTATACTGTAGTGAGAATTTTTGTATTCATTTATATAATAATTTGTAATTATGGATTTGTTTAAACCTCTGAATGCCAAGTAGTTTTTGGATGTACCACAATATAACACAAGATAAGATTCCAATAATGCAGTCTTTGCATATCCCAACTTGTCAGGTATCTGGGGTCAGTCAACACCTGGAGCAGACAGGGTTAAAGGCCTTGCTCAAGGGCCCAACAGTGGCAGCTTGGCAGTACAGGGGGGACTCGAACATGCAAGCCTAAACCACTGAGCTACCACTACCCTCAATATAAAAGCCTGCATTTCTATGGAAACAGCACAACCACAGCTAGAAGTAGAGAGAACTTGAAAATGTACTCTGTGAAGTAAAACAAAGTTATAATTCCATAAATCATAAAAAATAACAGATGAATTTGTTTAATTACTCATTTTACAAAATGTTCAATCAACCCTGTCTGCTCTGTATAAACACAGCCTGCAGCTCAGTCGAAAAGTTACTGATTTTTTGTCATGTGACTGTTGGTCACAGCAGAGTCACGAATGGCTGCGCCAAAGAGTGCAGAACTTTCCGCTTTTTACAGAATCTGGTTAACGCAAACCATTTATTTTCGGTGAAATTTTAAAGGAGACATGCAGCATAAATTGACTTTGATGAAATATCAAAACTTTAAGCTTAGATTTGGTTAAGTACCCCAAAGGAATGGTACATTAAAAGTAGTCCACAAAGGTGAAAATCTGATGATTCCTTCTGTTTTATAAGTTTCTGGCTCTGATAAATGCTGTAAATTTGGGGATTTTTGTTTCAAAGACAACATGACGGCAGGTTTTGGGGTTTCATAGGGTTAATAAAATGATCAGGTTGCTATTGTAACTTGATGATATATTTCCAGGCCATGTAAATACTCGGTTACAAAAGGAAGAGGAGCCACAGTGTTTAATAATCAGCTTTCAGTCACACACAACCTTATTCTTGGGACATCCTCCACTTTCAAATCTCTCTACTCTTGTGTACTGAATCTACATACTTCTCTAAATAAGAGTGACGTATGCTCGATTTACAATGCAGCTTTAAACTTCACCCCTGTAGCTTTATATTTCGGTATACAGATGTGCTTCCTGTGCCAAACAGGGCCCTCATCCAAACAGCTGTTAGCTATTCCCAAGGTTGCCTGGGCAACAGTGCAATGGAAAATTCTTGGGAATTTCCATGTGGCAAAGGATCGCGAGCGAAATAATACAGCACTGTGGTTGCGTCTCCCCCTGTACTCCCCCCCCCAAATTTTCTCTTCACATGCACTGGAGTGTGTGTAAGTATCTTTTTTCCTGAAAGGAACTTACGCTGAGAAACCTAAACCGGACACTAAAGCAAATTCAGAGGCCATACGTAAGCGAAGGGGTCCGCAAAACTTCAGTGAACGAAGGGCAGGGGAGATTTACGAGTCGCGTTACCCCCCCTCTGTCTTGTATCTTTATCTGTACGTCTGAGTCAGGACACTAAACGCCCCTTCCCCAAAGACAGCGGCCTTCCTAAATATAGCCTGAGCTGAGAAAGGGTGAGCAAAGGGGAAGGAGTGGGTGAGAAGGGGAGAGGAAGAGTGAGTGAAAAAAAAGGTGTGAAGAAAAGAGCAAAAGAAAAACGGAAAGAATGGGTAGAAGAAGATAAAAGTGAAAGTGACGAGTGAGCTTTATCCATATCGGCGCAGATTTTGCACCCTTGCATGTGTAACAGATATAACTGTCAGCTGCCTGGTTCTGGGCAGGAGCATGCCTCCTGAAATATACCTGCTAGCACCAACTCCCTTATGGCCAAGGGGTGCAAATCGCAGCCAAGGAAACCCTAGACAGCCCCGAGCTGATCATTTCCATCTGCTGCTCATTACATCCTCTTCAAATCTCCCTATATTACCACTGTAGGTGTGACACTGGAATAAAAGTTGAAGGGAAATCTATTTTTTTTGTTTTGCCGTTTTCTTATATTAGATGACACATTCTTTATCCCTCTGTCTCTGCCAAAGCAAGAAACAAGAGTCGAAGGCTCCATGATTCAATCAAGAAACAGCCTGGAGCCTTTTCCATTGACTAAAATAAAACGGAATTTGTAAAAATAAAATAATAAGAAGAAGAAAATACCAACGTGTTGGACACCGTGACTGCAGCCAGAATGATTTTCCAGGGATATAGGCACATTTTCTGGTTCAAATCTTTCTAGCACAGTGATGACGTAACGCCAATGTAAAAGCATCAGCAAGTTTTCCTTTGCTGCAAGTCAACTTTTAAAATCATGACGCAAGTAATTGTCTGATAACAGCACGGCAGATTAAAGACATGATTATCTTCTTTATCGTCATATTTGACAGGGTTTTCACTGGTGCAACACATTATATTTTATGACTAAACTGTTTAGCAGGAGTAAGTGCAAAGCTTTTGGGATCCAGAGGAAGTTTGGTCATGAAATAAGGTGCATATGTGTGGTTGCATGTGGGAACTGTGGCATACTCATTATAGGCCGCTGTCAGTCTCAGTCCACTGGGATGAAACAAGCGTCAAGAAAAACACAAAGACATTGTACAATACAAAGAAGGAAGAAAATTAAACCTCTATCAAGGAAATTACACCTGATTCAAGAAAATTCTCAAAGATACACCGAAAACAGACGATGTCCTGACATGGATGACTCATTTTCTCATGAAAAAATAAAAGAATAGGTGGACATTTTTATGAGAAGACTGAAACCACTCTCCTATCTGTTCAGTAAATATGAAGCCGGAGTGAGCTGCTGGTTAGCTTAGACTGCTTTAGAAAGAAAAGAGGGGCAAAGATCACAGTCAGAAGATAGTAAAAAAGAACCTATAAACATCTTATATCTTATTTGTAAGATATCGATTTGAGTGTACCATAGCTCTCGCTCAGTGTCAGCTGTGATTAGCGTCCTTGCCCCCCTGTGACCCTCAAAAAGAATAGGAGTATAGCAAATGGATGCATGGATGGATATAAGGCTGCTACATTAGTCAGCATAACTGACTTCACGCATTTTCCTCGTCAACATCAATAAGTTAAACTAAAGCAAGTTTTTTTTTTTTTAATCTTTAATTTATTGTATATTTACTGTCTCCGCATATGACTATGTAATTGTTGTGTCATGACACTAGTTGTTTTTGGCTACACTCAATGTTCGTGGGAACTCATATATACAGTTTGAGGAAAAGGCAAGTCCATCTCTGTTCAGTGTAAAAGTTTCCAAAGACCCAAGACTTTGAAAGTGTGGGAGTAGGATTGCTGTGATTAGTCAGCAAATCGATAATGAATGTTGAAAATTAGTTTTTACCAAAAGCGTGTTTCTTTTTTCACTTCAATTTATTGTAGCAAATACTTTTCTTTCGTAACACTACATAGTCATAACATCAGTTATTTTTGACTCCAGTCATTGGTCAGCTGCAGTCAGTGCTACAGTTTTAGATAATTGAGTCGACCTCCAATCAATGTAAAAGTTTCTCAAGGCTCAAAACATGTGAGTACTTCAAGTTATCAGAGAACAAAAAGACGGTTTGTGGAGAGTTTGGATGGCACTTACCTGAAGATAAAACATACAAGAGGCACTTTCCATCAGTTCACTTCTCTCCTGCTCTCTGTGCTCACATATACTGTAAAGCTGAATTCCAAATAAAGCTGTTCTCATTTACATATTTTTCAGTTTCTGTTGCCAGACAACAGAACAAGTATGAAACAGAGACTGAAATGCGGCTCATTGAGACTACAAGTTAACCATTACACACTTCCAAGCTGCTGCTCATCACCACTAAAATCCTGATTTTATAAACACATCGTCTGACAAACTCATTACACATAAATTAAAGACAACAGCTGTGCTGTGAATTCAGATATATCCTAATAAAATTCAAAGCTGCAAACAAAGTCAGAGAATAATTACAATAAGGAGAAAAGGAGTTGCTTTAGCTGCTCTACGCTTTTAAAATAGCCATCGTGTCCGTGTTGCCCTTTGTTCAATATGCAGACTGAACTTTTTCACTTTAAGGTGTTTAATAGAAACCTTTGTAGTTTCAGTAAGGATTAATTTAAAAAAAAAAAGGGGTTTACACTGTTTCATTAAACTATAACATACAGTTTATCAAAGTAAGATTAATTTAAATGAATTGCTCATTTTGCTCAATTTTAAACTACCATATAAAAAACAAAAAGGTGGTTATTACACTGTGCAAGCTTTTGATATTGTACCAAAGTAGCACAGCACAACGCACAAACACCTGAAGAGAAAACACACAAGAACTTTTTTGGAAGATGCAACTCCAGAAAAGGCAAAACCTCCACACAGTAAGTGTCGTCTGCTCATTAGTAGGGAGAGTTTTTTTTATTATCTTTTGAGGCTGTAGCTGCTACATACACTTAAAAAGCTCAAAACTCTAAAATAAATTAACTTATAGAAAAATGGTGAATGTGTTCAATTCTACTAATTGGTAAAAAGAATCAATAGTTAAATCAAGCTACAGCCTTGGATGTATTTGTTCATGTCATAATGTTCATTTTATTATATTTATTATATTAAGCTCCACAAGTATCCTTCCCTTGGGCCATAAATTATAATGTTTACATTTTGGTTTTGAAAGGAAATAAGCACAAATCCCAAGATGTCAAAATATTCCTTTAAAGTCACAAAAAAGACATTGATGTCTTCCCTCTAAGCCTGGATCTTGACCTTGTTCTGTTTAGACATAGTCAGGAATCTGCTGTCTATCTGTATACATCTTTATAGGCTTCTTGCCTCACAACTGCCCATGTTGATCTCTTCTCCGATAAAGCACCTCCTCACATTATGCCCACTGATCGCCGGAGACTAGGCCGCCAACACGAGAAGCACGGCTCTTAGCTGGTTGAGCATGAAATCTAGTTTGCCTTAAAGAAAAAAGCAAGTGGGAGAAACAGAGCAGAGGGTGACAGAAACTGTGGAAAAAGAAACGATGGAGACGAATTATAGCTGAAATCCAGAAAGAAGCTAGTCTCAGATCGGGTGGTAGAATCCAGCACAATGTTATGGCACATTGTGACAAAAGGATTTGGACATTTCTTGTGATTTTGCCCACATGCAGAATTCATTCATCAAAATGCCAACATGCAATATACATAAGGGATCCAGCAGTCCCCTTTTCTCCTCATCTCTATCTTTTCTTTTCTGTCCTTCGTGATCCCTCAGCGTGCTAGATGGCGCCAAGATCTCTGGGGCACAGTCTATGACATCAGACTTTGCATTTCAGATTCGATGATGTTAATCATCTGCCTTCGGGCGGCAAAGAAGAAGAGGACAGAGAAGAACGAGAGACACACAGGGAGCTGGATGGAGAGAAGATGGACAGCGAAAGCACAAGACGGAAATGGAGAGCGATGAGACAGAGAGTGAGAAGGGATGGAGGGAGGGCTGAGAGGAGGAGGAGGAGACATGAAGATCTGAAACAGACAGATGCTGGCATGTGAGGTTAGAGATGGAGCCCAGAGATACAGTCACACTTTAAGCCATGAGACAGGGAGGTGAGAAAGAAAGAAAGAATGAAAGTCAGCACATACTGTACACATTCTGGGATGATTCAGCCACAAACTGTCTGTAAATGTCTTATTTCAGTCACAAACAACAACTACTCAAGACCTCGCTTCATCCACATTCCTAAATATCCTGAAGGAACACACGCCGGGTCAGTCTCTCCATCCTTACGCCTCGAGTTTCTCGTCTTCCCTCTGCGACTTTCACCTTGAGGAGTCAACGTGAAGCTTGTCACTCAAAATCATCATCACAACAACCGAGACTCAGACTGGCTGCTCACGGTGAAACAGCGAGAATTCAGGGAAGAGGAAATTTCTGTCTGGTTTTTGTCAGAACTGAAGAAACTGCAACAATAATGGCGACTGAGAGAGATGCAATATTTGATCCTGGCATCCTTTCTCCTAAATTGACTTCTCATAATTCAAACAAAGAGAGTCAACACAACCAGTGAATGTGGCTCTGCAGTTTGCCAAGCCTGTGTGAATACCATGTACACAGCCCACAGATCAATCCACTTAGTGCCCATGAAATATAGGGAGTGGGCAGGCCACTCTGCTAGTCTGACATCATTGTACTCGGCCATTAGGCTAAGTGCCATCATGGCTGTGGGACCGTGCTTGGACTGCATTCAAAAACCAAACCCTGTCATCCTGGCTCCCGCAGAACCATCTGGAAAATCTTAAACCTGTTGATTAAGTGTGAGGTGCAGCACGGTAGCCGAACGGGCGCGCACACCTACATGTCTGTTTAATTTGGGAGCCGTGTTCCTGTGACCATGGATGTCTCGTCTATTAATGCTGCACTGCAAATATAGAGGCTGGGAGTCAGATTTAGACGGGGCGAGTGAAACCTTGACTGTGCCACTGATAGCTCTGCTCTAATCCGAGTTAACCTCATGCAGGAGTCTTCACCTCATAGTTGGAAGTCAAACCACTAAGACTTTTGCAATGAAGAACAGAGCAAAGCTGAACTGCTGGTCTGCAGGTTGGATGTGACCAGTGCTTCTAAATTCATTTGGAGATGGGGGAACTACAATTTGTGACAACGGAGCACAAGTTACAACTAGAGATCAACTGTCAATATCAAGGCTGATATTTGGAACAGATTTGTAGTAGCTGCTGTGGTAGCTTCAACTGTTTCTTTGAAAATCCCCTGCTGAATGTCTTTTTGATGTAATAGAGATGGTGTTGATTATATGTTACGACCATTTAACAGAAAAGTTCTGTTCTTGTCGTGAAATTGTAACTTTTCAACATTTATCCTTCAGTGTTGGTGGGATTTTACTCATGTTGTGCAACCAATCAGACAGTGCTTTTTACTGGACATTGCTCAAGACCATAGAGTGGAGAGAGGTGATGCATCAGAGCCTAAATGGCACAGTTTTAATTAACTTATTTTGTCGAGAATTAGTTTTAAAAAAAACACACACACACAAACTAATAGCGCCAGTAATTGGAAAAATTATGAGAGTCGTATCTGATAATCAATCAGATTAAAATCAGTCAGTACCTACTTACAGCAAAATGCTCAACAATTGCCTGCTGAGAAACCATCTGGTTGGTTTTGACTTTGACTCCTTTAAAACTGTAGATTCTTACAAGGAGTCTGGACACAAAATAAGCCTTCGAATGTGCACATGCTGTGCAGCAAAATGATAAATACTAGTCCATCATTGTTTGTTTTAGGACAGCTATTGCCTTGACAAATCAATTAAACCTTATACCTAAAACTATCCATCACAACAACCCAAAGCAACCTTAACATACAACCGACAGTCCAAAGGTCAAAGATGCTCAATCATGTAAGACAGAAAAACTGTTCCGGATTCATTTGCTTTAAAATGATTATTCCAACAATCAACTAATAATGTTCTGATCAGAAGTGTTCTAGTAGTCTCCACTTTCATGCACTGTTCAAATGAATCAGATTCATTACAAACATCAGCTAAGACGTGCCTCCCTCTGAACTGTGTGTGGACACGGACAAGAAAAAGTTCAGACATCCAGAGCTCTGCTGGGATGATTCATGTGACAGCCAGCCACATGTCACAATGCTGCAGGCTGGTAATAAAAGGACGGTGGCTTTAAATATCATGTTTCACAAAGTGAAGATGTAGTCTCAGTAATATGCAATCATCATCGTCACTTGGGGAAGAAGAAGAAAAAGGCGCTTTGTGCTCCTGCTGAGAAGCTTCAAAGAGAATTTTCCACCAACTGCAAATCGCCAACTTAAAACTGAATATAGAATCTTTTAGTGATTCCATGACCGTGACATTTTAAATCGTAATAAATCCTGATTCTGACAAGTTATACTCTCTAAAACGCCAAAGCTGTCATTTCTACTATCACCCAGGACTTTGAAAAGCCAACAGGCTGTTTTGAAGCTGTACTCACATCTGCGCTGTTGGGAATTGTCCAGTCGACACAGACGAAATGGTTGTCAATAGTAAGAGTAGAGACAGTGAGTAATCCATAGCTTTGTTAATTTCCCCTAAACCAGGATCCAGAGAGATGAGGGAAGATGCACAAATAATAATAAAAAAAAAATGTTGACAAATCCACAGCCGCCGTGCGTACTTCTCAGCCAAACGCCTCACACCGCCATCGGTGCGCGTTTGGAAACAAATCTCATCTGGTGTCTGTGTTTCCCCCCCACCACCGGTGGAGTTGAGGAGTGTGCTTTTTTTGGGTTCAGCGAGAGTGTGTGTTACTGTTAAGTGAGTATCTCAAACTGCGATAGGCTATTAGAGCAGATCTACAGCGTGTGTCAAAAAATAAAAAGGGAGAAAAAGGGGGAGGGCGCACAGAGAGAGCTCCAGCTCGGCCCGGCAGAGCGGTGCCACTCCGCACACTGCAAGAAACATCCGAACCGTCGGCTCGCAGCGTTAAACACGTGGGTAAAGAGTGGTAAATAGGGTGGGATCTTATCATATTGCACCCCTTTATAAAAAATGTTCGGTCAGAATCTCTAAATGGTTCACAAGGAACCTGCAACTGTATAATTTTAATGGAATTTTAAACACGTATTTCAGTAATACGCATGGCAAAAGTGGAAAAAGTCGCTCTATCTGTACCAGTTACGCTAATTCCACTTTTTTTAAAAACGTGAAAATAATATTAGAAGACACAATATGCACAGCTATAAAGTGCGGATTGACGTTAAGGACATTTTTTACAGTGTGTGTTTTAATGTTTGTGTTCCTGACGCACAAATGGGTTTCCGGGCGCCCGCTCTACCCACCACAGGCAGCAACTATTACGCATGGCTCTCTCGCCATTGGAGTCTCACCAAAGTACCGGACAAACACCGCCTCGGCATCTCTCAGCCACATGCAGTCACCTTCCCGTCTGCTGTCTTTACTGTCCATTCAGATTAGCATGCAGGTCTCCATTTATCAGCCCCATAAACCCTTTATGGCCTCCAACTGATGGTCAAACATCAGCTATACAAACAAAATAAATCTTAAGTTTTCGTTAGGGGTGTCCTGATAAAGTAAAATTTTTGCTCCCGATCTATTCAATTCAATTCAATTTATTTGTATAGCCCAATATCACAACAGAGTGTCTCACAGTGCTTTACAGAGCTCACTGAATTGATAAACGAGACAAGTTAACAGTCTAATATAGAGTCCAACAGTCGATGAGGCCAATGGATCAGTCCGAGGCATCACCTGCCCTTTATGACCCTCCTTCTTCGGGAAGGAAAAACTCAAAAAACCCAGTGGGAAAAAAGAAACCTCCGGGAGAACCACAATGAAGGAGAGATCCTACTCCCAAGGACGGACAGGCTATAGACACGGACAGACGTACATCCATAGCAGATGTAGTGACAGTCAAAGTCCAGAGGGGATGGGTGAGGGAGGTACATCCAGTCAGTCAGATGACGGAGGGGTCCGGAGTCACAGGTCAGGACAGGGCGCAGATGGGCAGCTGTCAGCTCAGGTCCAGTCGTCTCTGGACCACTAGCAGCTGCAGCTGAAACAGTAGCCACTCCCCCCAGAGGGAGTGGG
>OMNN01040607.1:0-14584 GCA_900302755.1 Chromis chromis | reverse complement strand
AAAAAAAAGATTATTCGTTTGGTACCACCCGGATGTCAAAGTTTTCACTTGTGTAACACCTCATTTAATGACAATCAGTCATCATATTCCCATCAGACATACATATGTCTAAATGCAATTTTAACTAATGTTGGCTTAAGTTTAAGGAACTAAATATAGCTATTTATGGAGAAATCAAAGCCCCCAAACTCACTGCTAATAAATTAATATGGCATTAATAAATTAAAAATAAAAACATGGGTCCACTCTGTTCTTGCTAGCATAACCTTGGTACAGCCCTTGAAAAGTTGTGTAAGGATACAGATATATCTGTTACATTTGCACACCTTTGCCCTTGCACTCTTGCTTTTGCCAATCTGATATCATCTTATTTCTAGAATTTGATATCTTACTAGGAGGGACATTAGATGAGGATATAATCCAGACAAGGACCATACAAAAGTTTAAGTCATATAAATACAAAAAATATATTTGAGGTAGAGGCTGACTCATACTGGATTTTTGGGCCTGATACTAATCAATATATACATCAATATATCAATATATTGGCAAATATCGTTTACATATATATTAGAGTTACATTGAAAAGTGAAAATGATTGATAATTGTTTATGAATTTCCCAACAATGTGTTTCACAAACTAGTTAGCAAGTTACCATTAAGACAAATCTTGACTTCACGACACCGTCTGCTCAACTGTGATACGTACTCTGCTACAAGTGCTGCCAACAGTGCTGAGAGTGTTTCAGACAATGGAGTCGGAGCTGCAGTGCTGGACAAACTAAATAAGGACACCATTTCAAAATTACACCAAGCATCTTTTTCTGTATCGAGTGCCGTAAAAGAACATTTTTATATCGGCGATATATCTGTGACAGACTACTATTCCCAGATAATATCAGCCATCAGATATAGTTGGGCTTTAATTTGAAGTCATTACGATATAAGAGCTCATTTCTTTTTTGGTTATTATGCCTTATTGATCTGATTGTGACTAAGCTTGGTTTGATTGTTCACTTGATCGTGACTAGACACAGCAGGATCCCAGCGCATCAGCAGGTTGGAGCCACAGTTTAAATGTGTTTGTCTGATGTGATTTTCAGGTATGGTTCAATGACAAATGCAAGCAAAACACAATTCCCCCACAAAACTTTATACCTTTTTCTTCCTAATCTGTGTTTTGAATTGTAGCAGATAACTTTAGAAAATGCTGTAGAAGCATAAATAAGTGTGCAGTTAGGTTTGTGGTTCTTGGGTGCCCTGAGTTGGTGTTTCCTTGTGGTACACTTAGTGTTTTACATGAATGTTCACTGTGGGTTACATGGGCAACAACAACTTTAACAACACACACGCGCGCACACTCTGATATATACTTGTAAAAAAAAAAAAGAAAAGAGAGAGAGAGAGAGAGAGAGAGAGAGAGAGAGAGAGAGAGATGAATCCTGTCCCTCAGCAGACTTTAATGGAAGAAAGATGTTGTGTTCCACAGAGATCATCTCCAGACTGTTAACTCATAACCATGACTGCATCCAGCTCCGTGTTTCTGTGTAATCTCTCCCAGTGGATAAAGATCAGTCCAGATTCATGATAGATATCAATTATCCATTAATGATGGGGCTAGAGAAACCAGAAGAAAGACGTTATCTGTTGGTCAGCTTCTCCATTTCTGTCTTGTTGACAGACGTGTACCTCACTTGGCTTTGGGACAATCTCCAGAGGAAATTCACTTTCTACTTTGATATATGCACTATATATAGATATGTATATACTTTGATATTTCCAGTGTAGATATATTTTGTATTTTTCTTTCTTTTTCCTGCCAAGTCCTCCAGTCCCTTATGGCAAAGACACAAACACTCAGAACTGCGCCCCTCCTCTTGTCCCTGTGGTAGCCTCATCTCTTCCTCTCCTCCCCTCTTTTGTCTCCCTCTCTCCCAGTGGAAGTGTAGTGCCGGGCCTAGGGCCCCTGCCTCTAATTGCTAGTGAATGGAGTGTTTTCATGGGGTGTTAGGCAGGGCCCTCCCCTGGATTAGCATGCTTACATACACACGCAGACACACACACAACATGTACTCAGATACACAAATGGATTAGTGTGTTCACTCATGGAGAGAGGAGGTTGATTTGAGCCGACAGCAGCAGCCCTTTGGAGAAAGCCCGGGCAAGCCTGGTGGATTTTCAAGCGCATACACACATGCGCACACACGTGTGCACACACACAAAAATAGAGAGAAAATAAGAGAGAAGACACATCAAAGTTGCACTCACTCATGTGAACACACACACATATGCACAATCCCAGCTCCCCAGTGGAGGCCTGGTGCTGTAGAAGACATATGGGGTGAATCATGTGTTAACAGGGAGTACTGATTAACACATCTGGAGGGAGCCGGTGGGGAGTGAGGGGCAAAGGAGGGGTGGAGGGTGAAAAAGGGGGGGGACCGATGAAATAAGGAGTGGGAGAACCAGAAGAGAACGGAAGTAAGAGTAATCTTGATTCACTGAGCCTGATCAACTCTAATAGAACAGAAAGACTCAACAAGAAACCAACAAACCTGGAGACTATAAACACGGGAAGGAAAAAGAGACTCTCAACTCAACTCCCCAGGCGCCGTCCAATGTGTCATGTCAGAGGCAGTCAGCTGTGCCACAGCACCATGCTCCCCATATGCCCATCAGTCAGACTGTCTGCCCCAAACACAAAGCTCATATGAACAAAACACAGTTAAACACAGTCATTTACACATTGTGTGTAGCAATGAATTAGCAGAGTTTGATCTATTTGGTGAATTTCTCCATGTGACATGATTCTGAATTAAACCAAACATAAATTTGCCACAATATAGTTCATTGACAAAAATTTATAATGCTAATTTAATGCATTTAATTTGTTTGTTTAACAATTAGATATTGACTACTGGACAGCTAATCTTGAATCAACACTATTACTAATTTAAAAACAATGATGCTTTGTGACAGATAAGTAAATTAAGTCCACTGTTGTCAAACTAATACCTGTTTTATTCTATCATTTACTGTTTATTTGAAAAATATGGACTGACAGAATTCAGGTAACGACATTTACCATGACTTGCTTTTTTTTTTTTATAAAAGTAAAAAAAATAATTATGTAAGAAATTCAATAACAGTTCATTTAATTCATTGGAGTCTCAAAGGTTCTATTACACGATGGAAAAAAGGAAGGTCTGCGACTTAATTCTCACCCTTGGCCTCTCTATATCTAGGTTGTGAGAGTGACAGAGCCGAGGGCGTTGTCACCTTCTTTAGGGCTGGGTCAGACGGTTATATGCTGCTCCAAGCTGATTCCTATCTATTCATTTTCCATGGCCACAATTTCTTTGAAAACGCTGCCTTTACACAGAGAAACCTCAACGAACCAGGCACCCGCATGGAATTCTGTTGCCTTTCCGTGTGACTGCAAGAGGGCAATCATCTTATGTCGCCCCTTATCTCTGCTTGTATCTTTATCCATCTGTGGTTTCACTACCATCCATGCAGCATAGTTGTGTTTAAACCACTGTGACACAATATAAACACAGACATATCTGCGGTCATGGTCACTTTAGAACAGAATCAAGCAATCACACTGGCACCAAGCCAAGCGCCCACATACAAGTTTAACACTGCCAACTTACACAAAAACACATGAAAAGTGAGCTTTATAGCACATGTTCAAGCAATATGTTTGCATTGTTGTGGGTGATACTGTTTTGATTTTACACATAATTAATTGAAGCTACAGAAGGCAGAGTTAAGTGAAAAGGTGTGCATAAACAGCTGTGACTATGTGCAAAAAAAAAGAAGAAAACTTTCACAAAGACACGGTGAGATTAAGAGTTGTTATTAAATATTATGTAGATTTAATTATGACTCTTTTAACAGCTGTAATCCACCTGTATTTGTACAGGTTTTGTTTAAATATTGCATGTGTGCGCAGGCTTAGTCTGCCTGTTAATCTTTCACATGAGCACACACATTCTCTCACAAACACAAGCGAGCATAAGAGAGAACAATATTTCTGAACATGGTGTGAGGGCAGCCAGCATCTTCACTACATCTAAACTAATGTACCTTGATAAGAAGAGACATAGTTCAAAGAAGGGTTGCTCTGATATCATTTATTTTGTCAGACAAAGTACAAGTACTTACATATTGGTATTTATTAATAACATTTAACATCTAACAATGAGGTGTTATATCATCTGCTATGGCCTGACTAGTGTGCAAACCATAAAACTGCTTTGCATTTAGAGCAACTCTCTGCAGAACAAACTCCACATCACTCCACTGCACAGCCAGCTGATGAGAAACATGGGGCTGATGCTGCAAGTCCAAACATCAGTGGTAAAGCTGAAGGCCGAAATGTTTGTGACATGTGCCTTTTTATGAAGCCCAGCAGCTTTGGTAGCACGATTTCTTTGATGTGGTGATGGTTGGGAATCGCATACGTGGGCTCCAGTACACAGAGAAAATGACAAATTGTATCTTATCTATAACTAACAATGACTAGTCATGAAGAGCAAAGTACTGGGGAAGAGCTTCTGTTATTTTTACACACTGTTGGTTATCTCTAGACATTCTCTCTTGCTTCCACAGAGTTTTCTACAAGGTTGGTAGCAATAGCAATAGCAACATTGCTTATCCTTAAATATTTCCAATGTTATGACTTTCTTCTTTTTTGCTTACTAACTTAACTAATTAACTATTACGAATATAAGTACATGGGCACAGTACCAAACCGGTAACCCATTCTGCATAGGTATCGGTGCATCAATAGTTGAAAATAAACTGATATCTTGCCCTGTGCTCAGAAAGAAATCTTCTTGTTAGCAGATAAAGGGCAATTACAAGAAAGAAGTTATCATACTATATGACCTGTCTGACAGCAGTAAAGTACAGCTAAAGTAATGCAGGTGGAACATACACTAAGCTAGACTAGAACCTTTTTGAACAAAAATTCATAGTAAAAAGGACAGCCCTTGAAATTTTAGGTCAAATAAAGAATTATCTAAATCACCACCATCAAATCTTTAAACATTACCTGTAAATATTTGACTGTATATAAAGATAAACAAACCATCTGTGATGTCACCGAGAAGTTTCCCAAAGAGTGGTTTTGAAGCTCAGTGTGGCTCCGTTGGTCATGATCTTGGCAAAATTAGCAGAGTTGGAGCGTGAGAGGAGCTTAAGCAAATATTTCTGGATCATGGACTGTTCTATGATGATATCCACCTGTCACTCAAAGTAACCACACACTTAATTATGTAAAATGATAAGCCTTAATACAATGTAAACGAGAGAGTCATACAAAAAAATGTACCTTGTCCAGTTGTCATCAATGGGAAAATTAGCTATAGAGACCAAAACCATTTTTTGTACCAGGCTGTAAACATGTTTATTTCAGCCTCAAAGTTGAGTTGTTGTTTTTTTACCATGGAGGTCTACTGTGACTGAATGGCCATATGACAAATCTCAAGTGGCCATTCGAGAAGCTGCAGTTTGGCGTAAATCTATGTTTTAGTTTGATTGATTTAGGTTTGTTTTTTAACTGGACAATCTAGGTACTTGTTTGAACTTAACCAAACATCCCAACGTAAGTAATGTGTTCTCTTGTAAAAAATGTTAACTTTCAAACACTGGATCCTGATGAGTCTCCTAATTTGGTTGTTTTGTTTCTTTAAAAACCTAATTATTATGAACTCTCAGCAGCTCATCATTTTCAAGTAAGAATAATTCTAGGGCTGTTCCAAACAGTAATTGCCATTCTTCGAATATTCAGGTCCAATTAATGACGATTATCCAAATATTCGGCTCCAGCGGTAGCGGCGTGCAGGGAGGGCAAATGTCAAATTTATTATTCGGATACCACTGCAACGACACGTGGACTATTCGTGTCCAGCCCTAAATAATTCATGTTTATAAATTCTGAGGTCTGAAAATGACAACAACTGTTGGTTTCAGCTGAACCTAAGAAAACTATAATACCATATATCAAAATACATATTTACATTAAATTCAACTTTCAAAATACTGGTCGTATTCCCTCATTCCCGCATTTGTTCACAGCAGTAAAGGTTAAAAAGACTGTTGACATGTTGACTGACACTAGTGGGTGATTGTTAATGTAAAGCACGTACTTAACCTTGTGCAGTAAAGTGCAGCCACTTTCGCCCACATGTCTATGCTGTGCAATACTGACAGTGCAGGTTGACAGGTCACCAAAACTGTCCAATTAATCAGTTAACCTATTTAGCAGTAAGACCTTCTGTTTAAATTTTGTGGTTCTTTTCTAATAAATCAATGTGAATACACAGAAAAAACTAGACCTAAAAATGTATAATTTTCTCTTTTGATCGAGACCATGGGAACAAAACTGCAGTCATAACCACAGCCTACTCAACCTGATAACATTTTCCCCACACAACACCAGTCAAAACTAATTTCTACAACTTGTATGTAGTCAACTACTTTCAGTTTCGTTGTAGACTTGTTTCATTTATATCTTTATATCTTCTGTGCATAAAATCAGTTGTGCAGTGACAACAAAGCAAAACAAATCTGGGTAATAGTGTTTCTGATCCCAGATCTTGGAAACACTTTGTAATATGAGTTTCAGGTATTGCAACAAGTATTCCTACATTACCCTAATGTACTATGTGCTTCTGTAGGATGACACATATGCAGTGGTTAATATCACCCTCCCATCTGCCATGGCACTGATTTAGACACAACCATCATCCCTCCCTCCCTCCCACCTAACCAAGCCAGTCAATACCTCTACATTATTCAAACTCCTCCCCACTTAATTAGATATTTAATTGACTACCTGTAGACAGATGACTGACCCGCCTGCTGGCATAAATTAATGCAAATGACATCCCACATGACCTCCCCCGAGGTAGATTTAATAGTACAGTCTGGTAAGGACAGAGTTCAACAAGAGGCTACGGGGGTCAAGACTAGTCACTGATCACTGGGCTGTGACCTGAACAGTGGATCAGTTCTGAATACTGCACTTGTCTTCTTACATTCAAAGCAAGGAGGTGAATGAAAATGGGAAATGTTTTTCCAAGAGCTAGGGTTACTTGGTTAATACCTGGAAATATTTTCAAACCAAGTCATAATTTGCCTTACATTTGCTATGTATGTGTATTAGTGTACATTATATTGAATAAGAGCAGCGAGCCAGCAGGAGGAGGAAAGCCACTGGTTGATTCTACGCCTCAAATCTCATGACTCCCAGTTCTGCACCCCAGGAAGAAAGCAATAAGGCACCAGAAATCGCATCGCAGGTGTCTGAGCCACTGTATGCTAATGGCAAGGATCAGACGTTCTTCTCACGTAATGGGGTTTGACAAAGTGAAAATTAACACAACCCCACTCCTGCTGTTACTGTTAGAGGGGGTGGTTGATATGGCTTTGTCTTAGACTACGCTACACACACACACACAAACACACAGTCACACACTTTCCGACAGATACCACACCAGCCGTCGATCTCATTCTCACCCAGACATTTACGTTGTAGGCCCCCCTCCTCACCCCTTCCTCTCACTCCCCCTCCTCCTGCGCCGCTACCCCTATCTAGGCGTTTGTGTCCTCGGCATAAACATCCCTCCATCCCGCCTCCTTCCCTCTTTTCTCTTCTTCTCCAGCGACTCTGTTTGCTTCAATGGACTTTCATGACAACTCATTCCGTAAGGGTCCTTTTTTCTCTCCGTCTCCCTCTCTTTCTCCTTCACTCTCCCCAGGTGAAATATTGATGGATTTTTTATGAATAGCTATGAAAAATTCATTCAAATTCCAAAATGAAAAAGCGTAAACATTCCGCATCTGCCTATGCCTCCCGCATTCATTATCCTTCACAACATCCTCAATCTCCCTCTCGCTCTCCCTCTTTTTCCCATTTGTACCCCTTCCCCTCCTCTTGCTCCTCACCCTCCTCCCCTCCCTGCCTTCCCCCCAGTCTACCTGAAAAAGACATGCTCTGTCTCTTTTTCCGCCACTTGGCCTAATTGCTTAATTTGACCTGCTCTCTCATCAATTAAAAGTCTGTCAGTGGTAGACAGATGGAGGATGGATCAGAGGGCCAGTCGATGGACAGATCAATGACAGAACAGCTCAATAAGTAAATGGAGATGGCCAGTGATGGAAAAAGGAAATGAGGGAGGGGAAGAAGTAGAAGAAGAAGAGAACAAATTGAACAGGCTGTCATGACAAAAAGGTGCAGCGCCAACGTGCCTCACTCACATTCTCTGACTCTCTTCTTCCACTATTTCTCTCTGATGCTGTGACTCTCCCTCTGCCTTTCCCTATTTTTGCAACAAACCCAAAAACCCAACTGCACTTTCTCTCTCTTTTTCTGTAATACAAATGTATTAATGTAACCAACAGATCATATAGACAAGTGTGGGGCACAGAAATCACAAATAGGAACTATTTTATATGAAATGAAAGTCATTTAAGCAGAGAGTAAACGAAGAACAGATACAATAGAGGTGAGGAGAAGGATAGGGTTGAGAGCTGAAACACTCAGGATTGACTTCACGTATGACTGGATGCACAGAGAAAATGCGACTCCATAACAGGCAGATTTCAATCAATGTGTTATACAGCTGCAGTAAATCTGCTTTTCTAAACCCCATTCACTCAACCACATACATTCACATGCATGTGTTACATTTATGGAAATACATTGCCTTTCTTCAGGAACAAATATAATCAGACACAATCTTTTGCTTATAAACACATGATGAGTCAGTCACAGGAAAACAGCAAGTCATGTTTTTGTAAACAAATACGACTTCAGTGAAACATGGCCTCACATGAATGTACACAGATATTGGTATGAGCGTGCGTACACACACACATAACTATACACGCACACAACCACAATTATTTTGTTATTTTCCCCTTCAACACCTTGTTTTAATTAGCTTTCTCATGAGACTGCGACTCAGACCAATTAGGGAAGATTATCAAAGAAGGCCTGGAGTAGGGTGCATGCCCACTATGACTCCTGTCCCCGGGGATCGGCCAGGATGAAAGAGACCTCAGCAATACACACATATGCATGCGGACCCAAACACAAGGATGCATTACTCTCTGAAGCAAAAAATATGAACCCCATGTAGGGTGCAAAATAGAATCTTATTGTACCTTTTAATACATTTAGAAAGAGCCCTAGACAGCACAGAAGCATGTATAAACAGCACGTACATTGTCAATCATTCTGTATTGACCAGTTGCAGATGGATCACTGAGGAGATACAGAATGGGGTCCTTCCATTCTGTCCCTCAAGGCGAACTAAAAGCAGTCCCTTGATGCAATCACCAATGGAGACACTTCAGAACATTCAGAGAGATTACCGGTTTGGAATTAGGCTATAAAAACACACATTAGGTGTTTAGGATGAACACAAGAATGAAGGGAATTATATCTGCCATGCCAACACTTGCGCTCTCTTGCTCTTATCTTATGACAAATCAATGGAAGCTCTTTTGGAGTTATCTTCTGCTGAGAGATCCTGATGTATGATCAAGAGCCTTACCCCCAAGGAAAGAGTACCTATGTAATTGCTAATATGTCATCATTTATCACCCTCACCCTCTGCTTTTGTTTCTCTTCCAAATCAGGACAAATATCTACCTTACTGCAGCTTTAATAGTGTGTTTATGTTTACCTCTGTGTGATATGTCAATACAAGACAGTGTGTGTGTTGTCACAAGCTAGTCCATAACCTGATGGTAAGTTAATAGCACTCAGTGGTATTATGTGTAACAATGATTAGATTGGGAGAGGCTGATGGCGCATATTGGTTTGGTCCCTTAGGGGCACCTAGAAGAGTCAGAGATCAGAGGTCAATCACCGTAGGATCAATGTCACTCAAAAGTGCCGTGTTACGTTCAAAGACATGCTATATGGCATACATTGAGCTGATTTGGTGTATATGAGATTTTGTAAAAGACTAATGTTTTAAAAATGTCCCCCCCCAAAAAAGAGTCCCAACTGTCACGCTGCCCCTCCCAGCTACAGAGCATCATCCCAGACAGCAGGATGTGCCAGGAAGTGCACAGTGGAGGTGTGGACTGGAGAGACATCTAAAGGGAAAGTGACTTCCCCGGGACTTCATTAAGCTAATCTGGCTACCGATACTAACAAAGTTTAGAAGAAGAGGTGAGGAGAAAGCTCAGAAATGAGATGAACACTTATTAGATCAGACCCAGGCAATTGTCTTTAGTTGCTCAGAATTCATACTCAAACACACACACTCATCCACACACAGTTAAACAAGCTGAGACAAAGACAGACACAAAGCATGGGATTGAAGAAGAGAATCATATGCACAGTATACGGTCAAAACATGATTGTTTACAACCATGAAACACAAAAATAAACATATTTAAGTATATTTACGTTAATGATCAAAATGACAATGGCAGAGAGACAGACTTGAGAAAGAGAACTAACAACTGTATGTGTAAAGATAACTAATAATATCTTCCCGAGAGGCCAAATGTTATCTTTTGACCTCACATCACCATCAAGTGGTGGTAGTATAACTACAACATATCGCAGGGCTCAAGACTAACTTTTTTTACTGGTAGCACTGGTGGTTGCACCAGCACAACCTCCCCAACTCTTTTTAGTACAATGTGGTATCAATCAACCTTGCATGCATTGATGTAAAGACTGATAGTGACTTCAGATTTTATACTTTAATCAGAAAATATAGTGAGTTTGTCACCAGTCTTTTCCAAGAACTCTACAAATTACCAATGGTCTATAAACGCCTCATGTGCAGGCTACGGTAAATGCTAGCTCTGTGGCTGCAGTGCATTCAGACAGGTGTGTGACCATGAATTAGTTGGAAAAGGGTTCAATAATATGTTTTAATGTCAGATTTACCCAAGTTGAAATTAAGCGATTTTATTTTCTACGTGCAGAGTTTTCTATCAGCAGAGTTTTATATGAGCTGAGTGCATTTTAAATGTCAATACCACAGTGAAATTTGATCTTGCTTACTCTCAAAAAAATGGTTGCATATGTGACCATTTTGTTCACAGTCTGCAGCCCTGTTTAGATTTCCATCAAACAAATATGTTTGCAAAATATTAGCATTAACAGGACAATGGCTGAATCTATCCACTATTTCTACCATCCATTAATCAGCATAATATTTCCTAAAGCATATAATATTTCTAAATATATTGTATAAAAGATTTGTTTTGCCTGTAAAATGCCAGAAAATTGCATCATGGACCAATGGAAAAGGAGTAATTGCTCAAATTTGGGAAGCTGGAACTTGTGATTCACAAATTGTCTGAAACTTCTTCTGCTGATTAGCTCATATATTAATTAACTAATTAGTTTACCTGAAAAAAGACAGACATTGCGCTCTGATACTGTTTGACTAATAGCCTGGGGGAAATAGTTTTTTCCCCATGTCCACTAAGCTGGCAGTCAGCTTGCCACTAAAGGGTAGAGTGAGCCAGGATGTCATTAACACCCACAGTATACTGTATATGATACACCAGTGCCTAAGGTCAACAGAGTGACCAATTCTGGTTGTCCTGTGCGAGGATCTCACCCTCCAGCAAGGCACCAACAGGTGGTACTTCCACTCTTCCTCCATCTGACTACTAGGGCCATGTTTGACTGAAATATTTTCACACTCGCAACATTTCTCGAGAGAGGATGTGAAGGAGAGGTACCACTGCCTGTTTGGCAGTGGGAGGACTGCTAATAGGTAGTCACCTCTTGTGTCAGCCTTTCTCAGAAGGAGTCACCTCTGTCAGGCTCAGAGTCAGAGAAGAAGCAGGAGGTTTTCTCCATGTTATTTGAAAGGGCCAGTAACCAGTAAATGTTAATTAGCCACTTAAAACAAATCGTCCCCAACATGTCTGCATGCTACTAAAGAGCAGGTCTAAAGGAAATAGGAGGAGGCACCCCATAGATTCATTAATGATGACAATAGACCAGCTGCAAACTGAGGTAGTGAGGCGTAGGGTACAGATTCTGAAGCGATGATACCATTACACCATGAGTTTCAGAAAGAGTCAACTTGTAACTTATCACAAATACTTTTCTAATCAACATATTTTCATTTAGTTTATTGCTTTACTGGTGCTCCTTGTCAGACAACCAATCGTATATTAGATGGAGCGGGACTCGTCACCCTGCTAACCCAGAAAATGGAGAAGAAGCTTCAAACATGTAGCAAAACAGTCACCCAAACCATGATATTTCGACTAATCCTAACCCAGTAATGTAGGTGCCTTAAGCTTCTAACATGTGGTTATTGCTGCGAAAGTGTCAACCAAAATGTAGTATATTTCCTAACATTGCCCACATAGTTGTGGTGCCTAAATCTAAACCAGAAAGTGAGTGAAAACATAAAGTAAACAATAAAAGAAAACAAACCTTTACGTCTGAGGCTGATGGTCAGATGCAAGTTCCGGTCTCCAGAGTTAAGGTCTGGTCGTAGGCTTATACCTCCATCTTCCTATCCTGCCTCCTTATGCAGATGTTGTGGCATCTTTCCTGCAACAATTCTGGTGAGAAAATGGGTTTTTTTCAAAACAAAATTACATTTCCCTTAAAACATACCAGAGAATGCAGTTTAGTTGTAGAGGAACATGATTTTGTGGAGACAGGGTTGAATTAATCCACTTCAGTCAAGCTAGTTTTGGTATTCTGGCCACACAGACAAACAGAGACGATAACAGGTAATCTTTGCTTTTTAAAAATACAGCATTGTTGTCATCTTGAGGAGGTATGAGTCATGGGTTGCACAAGATCTGTTGCTAAACTCCTATTAACTATCATCAGAGTGAAGTCAAAGGATTTGAGAAGATTGCTGGCTTTTAAAAGGATGCTACTGACAAGCGCTCTCCGACTGGTCCTGGATTCTAGCTGGTGCATTTAATACAAAAGCACTGCAAGTGTAGGTCAATTGCAACAACCACAGCAGGGCAATAAGAGCAGAAATTTGCACCATCATGTGACAAAGCACTATGACACTCTGAGCAATCTAAGCTTGTGGTTGCTGAAGAGAATGGGATGTAATGGTGGCGCTGCCTTTTAACAGAGGCAGCCCCCAGTGCATGAAATGGGCTCGTCCTGATTGGCTGGATGTACATGCAAGTTGGGAAGGCACAGAAAAAGTAAAGATGAGCTGCAGAGTGTCATTAGAGGGCAAAGTCTGTGAGAAATACAACAGTATACTCACAGACGACAAGAGCAAAGAGGAATGAAGGAGGCAGAACAGGGGAGACGGAGAGGAACAGAGGGGAGACGAAGTAAGGCAGGGAGTGCCACGTCGTTCTTAATCTAGTTTGTCTGTCGTAATCGTGTCAATGTCACTCTCAATCAGGCAGCCACAACTAGGGCTATACAACTTCAGTTTGATTGGCCCAAACCTTGTCTTTAAAATGACCTCTGCGGGGAAGGTGTGTGTATAGATAGAGACAGAGAGAAAGAGAAAAAAAAAAATAGAAAGAGGGGGGCGAGATGAAGGGGAGGAGAGTCTTCTGGAGACAATATGAGAAAGAAGGAGAGAGGGAGCACAAATTAACTTTAAACCTGTTACTCCCCCACCTGTCTGTCAATTTCACTTTGGTCTCATTCTTTGTTCTGATTTTTCAGTGTGACAGTATTGATTGCCCTCTCTTATTACACAAGAGGATACAGATATATCTGTGCGACCGAGTGGTGTGTAGGTGCTTGTGTAAACTTCAGTCGTATTTCTGCCAACGTTGAAGCTCGTGTTCGTGGCGTTGAAACATACATTTGGTGCATTTTTATGTGAGAGAGCATGAATGTGAATACACAAATGAATAAAAGGTATTGTGTGTGTGTGAGATCACATGTGAGCATATATAGTTGTGACATTCACTGCGGTTAGCAACAACATTGCGGTTATAAACAGGGTGGATTTTGTTAAATGTGCAAGTGTCAGCAGATCCACTTCCCTAAAAGTGTGTTTAAGCAGCAAAAACAACTGTGATCCTTAATTATAGCCACACTCAGTAAATATATACATAGAGTTAATTTGTAAAAAATAAATAAAAATAAATAACAGATAAAAATCTTTAAAATATATAGTTACTGTTGTAAATGTCTGGATACATCATCGTAATATTCTCCTACTCAGTATTGTTTTATATGTTATAAGACATCATAATCTTATAGTTCCACCTTGTGGTCTGTTATGCTTTTATTTTGAAAGAGCGCGTTTTATTCTGATATTTTTTTTTTGTTGTGATTTTGAACTTCCTACTTCCTTTTCTTTTCACAATGTCGTGCTCACATGCTGGAAGTTAAACTAGCGCCCTTTGGAAAGCGGAATGAGGTATGATGGTATGAGTTTATTGTTGGATGATCAGTGTGTTTTATTTGGTTAGAGTCATTTGTGTTTTATATTTATTTTATATATTTATATTTCGTTCTGTAGTTTTCACGGTGTATACGATGCTCTTCACGAGTAAAAGACGATCAACACCCGTTTGAAGCTCTCTGCGTCTTCATTAACAAAGCCAAGGGGCCGCTACACCTCATAAC
>OMNN01040606.1:0-25810 GCA_900302755.1 Chromis chromis | reverse complement strand
GTTTTGAATACTAACCAAAACAATCTCCAATTTATTTTTTATCTGTTTTCTAGAATAAAGCCTGTGAAACTGAACCTCTGGAAAAAAAAAAAGAAAAGGCCTGAAAAATTTTATGGAAATACGTTTAATTTACCCACTGAAGAGTTGTAAGTCACGTGAGTGAGTTGCTACCATATTCAGTAAACTACACAGCCTGAGGAAGCAGACAGCGAGACTGTCACGTGACCAGCAGTGTGTCTGAGCTGCCTTACCATAGTCTCCATGAGCTTCCAGTCCTTCTCCAGCTGCTCCATCGGTCTGGTCCACCAGCTGCAGAAGCGGGCGTAGCGCTGGCCCTGAAACCAGTACTGTCGCAGCCACTCGAACTCCACCTGCACACGCACACACACACACACACACACGCGCGCACACACGCACACACACACACACACACACAGAACATTGATGCAAGCTTTTTAGCTTTAGCTTTATTCCAAAGTTGCCTCTCAACTAAAAGTAAGTAAGTAGGATGTGTATGTGTGTATTCACTCAACACGTTCCTGTAAAACATCTTTTTTGTAGTTTTACTTTTCTTTTCAAAAAGTACATTTCTACGAAAGCATATTTAAAGTACTTAAATATACAGCTTTTTCCTTTTTCTGTCTAAGTACATTTCTATTTGTAGTCAAAATTTAAAATAAACAAAATGCCTCATAAAAATACCTCAAAATGTCTCTGTTTCCTGTGAGAAATTAAACTGGGTATGATTTTGGGCATGAAGAAAATTACATTTTCCCTTGGAAACATACATTTGCTTTGAATTGTTGTATATTTTGCATGTTATAAAATTATTTCAAAGTACACTGAGACATTTTTACGAGCACCCTAGAAAAAAAAAAATGCAGCAATGACACATTTTCATTACATGAATGAAAAATAGTCCCACCACAAATGACAAACGTCGGTCATCTCTGTACGAGCACACCCCTTGGAAACCACACTCACGCAAACAATACATTCACACACACACACCGACATGCATATGTCTGCTCTCACACACACACACACACCTTCCAGTCAGCACACCTGAAAACTCCGCCCTCTTCCTCCTCTCCTCATTCTCTTCCCTCCATCCCCTCCTCTCCGGCTCCGTCTGGAGATGACAGTCTCTGCTGCCGAGCCGCTCCCCTCTCCTCCGCTGGGAGTGTTTTTGTTTCCTGCTCTTTTGAAGTGCTGATTTAATCCTCGCAAGGATGCTTCACGTAGCCAGGTGTAGCCTATCTATTTCTAAGTGTGTCTTTCCCCCTGCATGTTTGTGTGTTTGTTCCTGTGCTGTATATGTGTCAGTGTGTTTGCGCCCTTGCGTGTATCTGTCTGCATAAGTGTGTGAGCAGCTTTGTTAATGTCGGTGCGCACAATTGCCAACGTGAGTGTGTGTGTCAAAGATTGCCCCAACTGCCGCCAACGTAAACGTGGTACGCTGTGAGTTGCCCTCCCCCAAAACGTCCTACAAAGCATCATCCACCCAAAACAATGCACACTCCGTTTCATTTTGACGCAGACAACTGTACAACACAAAATGTAGTTGCATACAATAGAGTCGCATATCAAATGGGACCGAAAGAGCTATTGTTCCTTTTCTGAAAACTATTTTGTTTATTGTTCTTCTAACAGAGCATTAGTCAACGTATACAGCAGAGCCTTTTCAGAGCTGTGAACTCACAAATAGTCGCAACAAGGTTTGAGCACATTAATACTGCCTAACAGGTCCCATGAAAGGAAAAAGGTAATTTCTCTTTGATGTGAATATTTCCTTTTTGTTTCACTGATGCATTTTGTGAATAATAATCCATTCATAACAGGGGTTTTGGGTGAACCACTCATCAACTGTCATCCAAGCGCAGTTCCACAAATTTCACCTACAGCCTCAACACTAAAACCGCCTGCCTAGTATGGCAAATGTCCCCCTTGTGCTGCCAAATAACTCAAATCTGGGCACTGACACAGGGCCTCTGGGGGTGTCCTGTGGTATTTATCCCATGAATCAGGCCTGTTCTTGCACATCGATCACCTTAGGATCTGAGGAGTGTGGAAGCTGAATCAATGCTTTGGGCTCTTGGTCATGTTCCTCGAGTTCGAGTCTGCTGCCACTGAGGAACGCCTTTGCTATGGGTGGTGTGCTTGGTCTGTGACAATGTTCACTCACAAAGACATCATTTCCTGGTTTGTTTTGAGCTTATAATGGCATCGACCTTAACCTCCACTCGAGAACTTGATTTTACAACGTAAGAACATCAACAAGTCTGCACTGGAACAAAAGATTACCTGCAAATATATTAACTTTTTCCCCAAATGATATTATTTAATTATTAAACCAGCAAGTCCAACTTCAACCTTATGTGGCCAGTATACTCAATCTGACTGGCTTGTCAGATGGTCATGTGACTTGAGGACAGTCTTCTGTCCGCACTTTTATAACACTGGATTCATTGGTAGGGTTGTGCCCGATCATCCCTATAACTTTCCGAAATCTAAAATCCAACATTTGCACTCACTTCACACTGTGACTGACTAACTGTGCAGAGGTGAGAAAGGAGTCAGGGTTTGAACTTTTCTCTCAAGTTTTTTTTCTTCGATACAACTTTTTCTTAGATTTTTTTATGTTTCCCTGACTTGGACTGCAGCCAGAACACCATTAAACATTTTAGATATCCAATATGGTCGGACGATGCATTTTATAGGCTACATCTGAATGAGAGTAACTCAACTCTGAGGCAACCCATATTAGCCTAGCAGTAGCAGCATTAACATACTGGCAGGATGAGGGTGTGGAGGTTAATGGGTGTAACTTTGCAAAGATATGTCCCTAGTGGTCGTATTAAAAAAAAAAAAAAAAAAAGAAAACTAAAACGTAGAGAAGGTATGAACTTTGATCAAGTCCTGACATCCTGTTGAAACATTTGAACATTAAGACTAAAATGTTAGGCTACAACTGTTGACATTTTCTAGAGGTCATTGCTCTGTAATATGATTCAAATCACCCACCTTCCAGCACCCCAAAAATAACAGAGGACAAAAATTATTTACACAAACAACTTGAATGAGGTCTGTCTTGGGCAGAAGCTGTGCACGGAGTCATCCTGCCATTTACTTCCAAAAGGCTCTGATCACAGCAGGGATGACATGCAAGGACTGGGGCATGTCAGGGAGAATACACAGCCAGTGGCACTGCTCAGCAGCCTCTCAGTCACTCCATACAACCCACCTTTCAAAGAAATGTCATCCTTTATGGTCCCTTCAACACACTCCAAATCCACTCCCCTTCGATCACTAGCAGCTCAAACACACAACAAAGCCGCGACAGCCGATATCGGACGTCCTTTTCTCTCAGTCTGTCCCTCCTTCTATCTCTCTGATTGTCTGCCTGTCCTTTAGTGAGAAGAAACCAACCTGTGTCTCCACTTTGAGCTGACATGGCTGCCTGTCCCCCACTGCGCAGGCCAGAGGCAGCCACAAAGCAGGCCATCTAAAGCGACTGAGGAGTGCCGGCTATGTGGCATTTGGAGCCTGGCCACCCAGCTGAGAGTTACCAAGCGGGAAACTCTGACTAAATGCCACCTATCCAGGCAGACAGATCGAAAGTATGTGCGAAAGAGAGAGTGGTTGTTAGGCCTAGTTTTTCACTGAGACGGCGTGGGGGAGCGAGAGGGGAGCTAGTGACTCCCCTGCGGCAGTCGCTGTCATCTCTCCAGGTGATGGACACACTAACTACACATTAGCCTCACATTAGTCGACTGGCCGCCCACCACGGCAACTCTGGAGTTAAAGCCAAGTAGCCCCCTTTTTTCCCATTTAATGAGGTGCATTTTTTTTTTCTCCACACCTTCACGGTATTCCCTGAGCGGGTCCAATCAATTTCCGGGCCGGGGCCCTGAGGTGCGAGCTGATGAGAGTGTGATCGATCCCACTCTGCCGTCCTCTGTTTACCTTTCCCGGCCTCATCACACATCAGCCAGGATAACTGGTGCCCCAAGCTTTCTGTGAGTGACCAGGCATGGAATTTACACTCATCACACACTTGCCAGAGTGGTCATACACAAGCTAGGTTATAATGTACATGCACAGATTATTGTATACATTTCAATTTCTACCTACATCCACAAAATAGTACTGTTTTAATCTTTCCCTTTTCTTCTTCAGACCACAGATGTTGATAAAAATATCTTTTCTGTCTCCACTGCCCCTGGAGAAGAGCTCCTTAATGTTATTGTAAATAACATCATTAAATAACAGTTGAATTAATTAATTAAATCTTCTAAAAGAACTGCAGTAAATGCTAAAGGGTAAATCAGAATTTTGCAGAATTCAGAACAGGTGAAACACATTCGCTTGTAGAACATCATCGCTTTTTTTATTTGTATAGTATTTTCAAAACAAACCTACAAGAAATTAAACAACTCCATAAATAAACCTGCAGGATGAATAGTAAAAATGCCTCGCATGAATTAAAAGCAGCGTTAAAGGGTAATGAAAGTGGTAAATACAGCAGGAAGAACAAGCACAAACTACACACTGCATCGCTCTACTAACAAAACTGTGTTTTGAGAAGTGATTTATAAGATTACAATGATACTGCCACCGTAAGCCCCTCAGGAAAGGTGTTTCAAAGCCGGGGAAAGACCTGAGAGTCTGGGGAGACATTCTGACCTGGAAAACAGGACATTGGAAGGTCACACACACCTGCTTCCACACAGTTTACTTTGTGCCAGAACATGTGGGAAAACCTTGTCCCTCCCTTCAATATTTACTGTGGGGGGACTGGCATCATTAGAGGGGGTCCCTCAGGGCACTCTGTCACACACCCACCTGGGAAGTGACACAGTGGCTTTAAATGAGACAAGACATTTGCGTCTGGGATTAGCATTTCAAAGCCAAACATGCACACGGGGGCCGTGTGGCGATGCTATGTTAGACTACCCCCACCAACGTAAGACAGGAGGCAAGATTAAAAGGAGACAGTGAGTGGGACCACGCTTAACAAACAGGTGGGAACTTCAGTTTTTCTGTCTCTGTGTCCCATCAACGCCTACTTCGACGCAACATCCCGCCCCATTCGCAAAACACTGACGCTCAGATGGCAGACGCTCTGCTTCATCATCGTCAGACCCCGCCCACATCCTCTGATAAACGTCAACCTCCACTCCCCCCCACCCATTGTACCACATTGTACAATATCCATGGAATGTCAGCCGGTGCTAACTCACTGTTTAGCACTTTTTAAGGAAAGGCCCATAAGGCACTGCTCGGGTCAGGCTGCCTGCGTGTCTCAGGCTTGTTCACTCCTCGGTCGTCCATGTCAAACACGACCTGCGCAATATGCACCCACCAAGCGCCAAAGTGGGCCGCCATCATAAATAACTCCACCAACAATACATCATTTAAGTGGGTGTTCTGCTCTCGTGGGCAACTCCAAACAAATGGCCACATCGATCATTGCGAGTGCCAGGTAGGCTAGGCTTGAGCCCCCGAGAGCTCCCCCCCCTTTACTTAAACACTCACACGTACATACACACACACCTGCTCTTTTATAAATAGCCCCCTGTTTTCCTAAATAAACCTGCTTTGCCCTCCTGGTGGGGGCGTATGCTTGGTAATCCTGTGGCGCTATGCGGCAAACTAGCAGGTGTTGCTAGCTCAACTAGCACAGCAGTTCTTCTAACACAGACGGCCCCATTGTTTGGCACTGCTGAATAATTAATATTGTCTACAACCTTTAAACAACCTTACGTCAGACTCATCTGTCATGGCGTCCTGCTGTGGGGCCTGGGTGCTAGCGTCGGCTAGGATGTGCACTTTGGGCCCAGGGGTGCAAAGGGGGAGAGGTGAAGTGCGATATTAACTGTTGGCCTGCGGCAAGCTAACATGGGAGGCTGGTGGCTCTGCAGACAGCCCCTCACTGTTCCTCTTTTTTGACCTCACTCCATCCCTCAATACCCCGAGCCAGCATCATTCATTGTTCAGTATGAAAAGGGGTTAGGGAGGGGAGAGGGGCATGACTCCATCTTTACAAAACATATGGAGAGGCTATTGCCATACGATCCATCACAGGCCAGGACAAATGAGAACAACCTGGATTTCATATTGTAGGCATTTCCCTGAGTAGAAACAACAAGGTAAGTAGAAGGTGGGAAGCTGGCAAGCTCCCATTCTGCCATTTACAGAGCTTTAACCTGCTATAAGAATATTCCCTGTATGGTCTGTAATTCTCATGATGCAGAGGAAATGGAGTCAGGCCAGGATTGTATCCACATAGTACATGTTTCTGCTAATCAGCTACCATAACTATTCTATAAAGCACACTTTCAATTACCAAAATGTTGTCAGTGTAATTGTTGGAATGCTGTATTGTTTGTAATTTAGATTATTTAAGTCCTAAGTCATACTTTGGCTGCCAGTAGCCATTAGTTGAAAGTAGTAATATATCATTGTTGTCTAGACTACAGTCCCACCAAAGAATACTAGGACATCCAAGGGGTTGTATGTATGTGCATTGGACTTTATGCACAAGTATGTAAATCCATACAATGCAAGAAGCACAAATACATGTTTGCTCAGATGCATTAAATTCCTTAATTCGATATTTATCCATGGTATTCATACAGAATGTTCTCTTTGTATTCCACAACAACTTCTGTGATGCTGTCCAGATGAAATTGCATCATATTTGCAGATGGTTCTTAGTTCTTTTTAACCTCTTTGCAGTACCAGATGGGTGAGGATTACAGCATCAGGACCATTCAGATAGTGTCAGGGAGGTTCATGATCACAGACTTCAAACTTTCTAAGACTGGCACGTTATTGCCAAAACTCTTTTGGTGCATATTCTGTGTGGCCATCCTCACTCATTTGGTTCTGTAAGCAGGCCCAAAACAAACACACATGCCGTTTGGACCAGTTTGATTCAGTTTTGGTGCATAACTGCATAAAATTTAAAAGTTAACACTAAACCAGCTTCACAGAGCCATTAAAAGTAAATGTTATGCAAACACGGAAATAAAATCAGACAAAAGTAAAATATGCATACACACGTATACATACGTGAGCATTCGCATGCATGTGTACACACATCACCACGTCCCCACCTCATTGTGAATCTCCTCGCAGTGCTGTAGCGTTGTCGGCAGCAGGGCCAGCAGGCTGTAGGAGCCTGTCTCGGGGTCAGTGTGCAGGTTGGACAGAGCCTCTTGGCACCGTGACTGGATGTAGGTCAGAGTACCACTGGAACACTGATAAGAACGAGACAGACCAACTGTTACATACACAGCCCAAAACATAAGCTAAAATTTTTATATGAAGCTACAAACATGTAAAAACAGTTACCAGACAGAAGAGGTCTTGATGACCAGCCCTCCTGATCCTGGAGATAGCATCACATTTGTTTTTTCAAAATAAAAATGTACTGTGCATTTTAAGTATATTTATCTAATTAAATCTGTATGTTTGCTTTTTTCAGGTTTTATTTAAATTATAAAAACTTGTATGTAAGGCCATTCATTTTTCATGTTTATGTCTCAGTAAATAGTGTCAGTGGATTGAAGATGACAACATTGTCTTCTTGAACCTTTTTTTTTACAGTCTGTCGATAAAACAGTATGGCAGCAATCCTGACTGGGCCCGAAGGAAACTGTTGGCACGCTATAAAGCATTCCGACAACAAATTCCAAACACAATATTTTCCCTTTTAGTCCTGCTGACTTCTCACCTCGGCCACTCTGTGTGTGGAGCTGAAGCGTGCGGCGTCTCCAGCTAGGACACAGTGCTGGTGGGTGTTGTTCAGGTCATCTGGTAAATACAATGAAGAGTAAACTCTTAAAACATGCTAACAATGTCACCGGGAGTCATCAAAAGAGGAGCGAAGAAGAGTAAACAAGAGCTTAAATCAGCAAAGAAGACATCTCACATTGATCCTATTCTTTATTAACTATAATAAAGAATAGAAGAGAGTATAAAATGAAAAGAAGAGATGACGACAGAAAAACAGATGAAAAGTACGGAGTGGAGGAACATGACAACTAAATCATCTTGTACTCTCAGACAGATTGGGCTCGGTCCAGCACCGAATCAAATAGAATGAGCAGCATTGTACCATAATTTTAATTACCAAACAAAACCAGATCGCGCTCAATCTGTCAAGATGGAAGAGCCATACCAACAAACATTTGTCCAATATCACACAAGCTTTACAAAGAGGCCTTACTGCTGTTTCCTGTGTATCCCTCCATGTGTTTCTTTGTGTGTATAGATGTTTCTCAGCTCTGCCATTATTTGCCTCATACCAATAATTAATTTAGCCATGACAGAGCTGTCATTCACAGCACATGTGCATATTTACACCCGCCTTGAGCAAGAGTACACCGGCTAATGCCTGTGATTTGAAAGTCAAACAGCCAAATGCTTTGGGAGGAAGATATTATTGTTTGGTGGGAGGAAAAAAAAGATGGTGACAAACAAAACAACTTGCCGGTGTTTTCTTCACCCTGATGAGATTGTGAAGGATTAGGTCTCTGGGCAGAATTACTCTGCGTCTTTAAAACTGTTTATATCCAATAACAAATTATCTCCATCAATCTGCTCTTTTCTTGGCGCGTCTGATGCGTCAGTGGGATCAGGAGGGAGTAGAGGCAAACTCGATAACTGTAATAAATATTTATCTTTCTTTCAACCCCTGTGCCTGCTGCCACTTGTCCTCCTTTTCCAGGAAGCAGGCTTTTAAATATATTGGGTCAACTCTTTTCTCCAGTCCCCCTGTGCATTGGGAGCTGGAAATCTGATTATTGAACAGGCCCGGTGTCAAGACTTGCATTGTTCTTTTTTAACCACTGAAATTCCATTTGGGTGGAAATGATGGTGATTCAATTTGCCTCCAGCAGCTCAAGACATTAGCAGTTCAAAAGGGCCAGCCGCCGACAAATGGTGCTGAAAACACATTATGGTGTCTGTGGTTATACACCATTGTAGTTTCCTTTTAATACCACAAAAACTACTTATCATACGGTGTATGTCACTAAAACACTGGTACAATATATTTTAACACTTGGTTTAGTGGTGGCTGCTCTGTCTCTGTGTACATGTGTGTACTTAAGATGGAAAAGGGGGGGCCATAGCCAACCCTCAATAAACTGCATTCTTCGCTTGTGTGAGAATGTGTATTTTTGCGCATGCGAGTTGTGCAAATTTATAGGTGAGTGCATATGTTTGTGCATTGTGCCAAGTATTTAATTCAGGTAGACCAACAAAGCGACAGACGGCCGAGGACTGTGCGAGCTGCTATCGTTGTGGAGCAGTTGGCCTCTCAAGGGCGTACTCACCAAGTGGAGCATAAATCCCCACTGATCCGCGACAGTCAAGTCCCATTAGAATGGTCTGCACAACAGCCCATCACTCTATTATCATGGCTGGCCTGAAACTGACTGTTCTATTGTAAATCTCATCCAGCTAAAGGAGGTCGGCTTCAAGCCCTGTCAAGCTGAATATTAGGTACAGACATTGCTGCTCTCAGATGAAAACATAGCATCTTCAAAGAGTCGACGTCAGGAATTCATTAAAACCTTCCTTTTCCTTATTGTTAGTGGTCTATTTGAAAGCTACTAGAGCCACTCTAACATTATGCATGCACAGTACAGAGGTAATCTAATCAAAGTGTACAACGTTCGGTTATCTGTTAGATGATGTGTGGATGTGTTCAGCTTTTTGAATCCGTTTAAATAAATTTAAATACTTAACTTCACATGATAAACTGTACAGGATATCAGCATGTCCACTGTCACTATGCAACCCAGTTTATAATTTCTTAAACATGGAAACATCTGTACATGTGTGATGATATCATAACTACCACTTTACCAACAGTTAAATAAAAATATTCCAACAGCTGTGATGGAGCTCAGCACTCAACTTGCTATGTAACAAATGATTCAACTGCAGCTGATAAACTGTGACTCTGTGTGTGACAGCTGACGTGTCTGAAGTGAAAGAAAGTACACAGTGTAACTTACTGCCCGATCCTGTCTCCATGTCAGGGTTCATTTATATGTATAAGTAATTAATGAAGTTACTGTTATGTAAATGCATACAGTTCACTTGTTTTTGAGACACTTATATGGAGCTTACTGCTGTTTGATGCTGCAGGTATTCAATAAACTCAGAGGAAACACTCCCACAAACAGCTGGAAGCAACAAGCTAAACTTAAACTCCTGATAACATTTTGTCAAGGACATTTTTATATATAATATAAGAATAAGAAAGGTGTTTTGTGATTGTCTTCGCATACTGTGTCTTTTGCACTCTCTGTTATGTTGCTGGACCAGTATTGGTGCTGAAATGTGGAATTAGCCTTATCCATATCGATTTTGCCTATTCATTAATGTGACTGCATGCTGTTCAGACTTGCACCATGTTGCAAGTGATACAGAAATGTTTATAAGTGCGACCTATAAGACTGCTATAACTTTTACAAAAAAGGCATCAGGGCACTCATTCAGACATGATGTTGGCATGCTCAGATGCTGTCAGACTAATGGAAAGGAGTGCATGTCTGAAAGGATTTGAAGATGATTAGAGCTTACAACTGCCACAACATTAAAACCACCTGCCTAATATTGTGTAGGTTTTGCTGCCAAAACAGTTCTGAATAATCTGGGGGTAAACACAAGACCTCTGGGGGTGTCCTGTGGTGCTGGACATCAGCAGTGGACCCTTTGGGTCCTATGGGTTGTGGGGAGGGGCATCCGTTGATTAGGTTTCTCTCAGTGCATCCCACGGATGCATGATAGGATTTTGGAGACTGGGTCAGCGCCTTGGGCCCTTTGTAGTGTTCCTTGAGCTGTCCCTGTGCAGTTTTTGCGGTGGGCTGTGGGGCACTGTCCTGCAGCAGGAGGCCACTCCAGTCGGGAGGGAAGTGCCCTTGCCATGGAGGGACATGCTTGGTCTGTAACAATGTTTAGGTGGCTGTACATGTCAAAATATCATACACATGATTGCCAGGACCCAAGGTTTCACAGCAGAACATTGCATTGTAATGAGATGATCAATGTTACGCACTTCAGCTGTCAGTGGTTTTATTGTTGTGGCTGATTATGTGTATAGTTTAAACTAGACTGGACAAATAAAGCAGCTTTGAAATTTACACATTTATTAATAGCAAAAAAAATGAAATTCCTCATCTACTTCAGCCATGCCAAATGTTCCAGAAAGCAGTCACTTCTGAAGCAGTTCTCTTTCCATTTCAGTTCAGGTTCTGCATATCTACCATATATCACAAGCATATATTTACCAATTTAGCCCTACCCAGAGAGACTCTGAATGAAGTTGCAATGTGATGTAATTCTTACATGTAAGTTCTTTCACACAAATTTACAACTACAATGTTAAATACTAGGGTGAACGCTGAATAGTGTCCATTGGGAGTACGTACCAGCTAACCTTTCCTTCTGAGAAATTTACTTTTTGTTACTTTATACAATAACTTAGATTACCATAGATGTAGAATGTGTCTCATCTCAACAAAAGCATCAAAGAAATACTCACAAAAAAATACAGCCAGTCCTCCGAAAACGTATTTCATAAAGGCCTGTAGATCACATCAGTTACTTTTCGCGTGACTGAAAAATTCCAAAAGCTGAAACCTGCTGTAAATCTTTGCACTGTATGTAATACATCAGCATTGTATTTCTGATTTTGACATTTACTCAGTGCACAAGTACGGGGCTCAGTGTCTTCATAAAAAAATAGTAACACCATATGTTACTGTATACCAGACGGATATCTGCCCCTGAGGGGATCAAAACGCTGATCTTTTAATCACAGGAAAGTGCCTCTTATCACTGGGTCAAATACATTTTTATCACATACCAGTATGTAGGTAGCTAACGGATAAGATGGTAACATATAGAAAATGAGGGAATTAAGAATTTTATTTGATATATTGATTTCTAAATAAATATAGGGAACAGCGGCGGTTTATGTCATACAGGGTGGTGTAAATCAGAGGAGGTATATCTCTCTCTACGCCTGCCATGGGCTAAGACTTAGTAGTAACATCAGACAAACCATATTGGAGGAAAAGGCAGAAAAGACAGAAATAAGGCTGTGCTGGCATGTAAATATGGGCTTGATAAACAGTGATAAAGGTATAAGACTATGATGACATGTCTTATGTTTCTCAATAAATATTTGTTTGTTAGAAGTCTATAGAGATCTACATCAGTAACATTATTTATTATGGCTATCTTAAGTTACAAATTACATTTACACTGTGTAAGATAAAAAAGCAGAGTAATTCATCAAGCAGATGAAGGCAGGACTAACACAAGATTGCACTTTATGTCTATCCTTATATACTTATGGAAGCAGAGTGCCTTTTAAAAATAATAAATCCCCCATCCATCCAACCAGGGGTCCTAACTTCTTGTACATCTGAACACAAGCTTCCGCTGTGATGTGGATAAATGTCCTTGCACTCAGAAAATATGAGAAAGCTTGGAAGGACCCATGGGACCGAAAAGAGGAGGGTGGAGGTGTCTGCTGCAGCCAAAAGCATTAAGCTATGATTTACACCCCTGTGGCTTGCTGTCTGTTCTCCCCATAGAGACATAGTCAGCAATGGGTCACAGGACTTCAAAAAATAACATTTGGTTTTCCTAACCTCTCTAATGCACACAATTTCATGGAACCTTAAAGCTCTGTGTTCAGGCCAAGTAACCTCTCTCTCGCACACACACACATGACTCAGCTCCGTTTCTCCTGCAGAGAGAATTAGAGGAGGAGGACAGAGCATGAAAGTGAGAGTGAAGTGCATCCTGCTGGCATGGGTCATTTGGGACAAAGTACAAGAAACACTAAAACACAGGGTAATGAAAGTGTTCCTCCCTCCTGAGTCAGACATGGTGGTGAATGCGGCTAAGTTGTATGAGCAACATGTTTACATGTGCATGTGGGCATTTCTGTGTGTGTGTTTATAGAGAAACTTTAGTACCTCTCATGTAATAGCAGTCTCCAGACTCCAGCGGCAGTGTCAGGCCAGGTGTGTGGATGTCCCAGGCTACCTTGAGCCCAATTCTCCAACATGCCTTCTCAGCGCTGCCTCCCTCACTGCTCTCACCTGTCAGTCATACACAGCCCGGCTCACTCAAACATTTGCATTTTACATATATACATTCATATTTACATTTTGGGCTTTGGGTAGGCAGTGTGATTTAAACTGAGTGTGAAACTGCAGCACGCTTAAAAAAAAAAATTTCTCACTTTTTTAAGGAAATCAATTTGCATTATGTTATACAGCTTTATAAAACAATAAGAATTGAATCCTCTTTTTTACACCCACCACTGTATCTGGGTGATGCAGTAGAAACACTATAGCAATGACCATATACCACCAAAGATATAGCCAGGAAAAAAATTAAATTAAATAGAGGATTAGCAAGTTTAAAAGTAAGGAGTGCAATGATTAAATCAATATCAGGCAAACAGTGGATGTAAGATGTAAGCCTTTGTCTCCAGAAAGTAAGAATCACTTAGCAGCCGAGCAAAGATGATACGTGTTGCTGTGGTCATATTGGCTGTTAGCACAGGATCTTTAAGCTATCATTATGCTGTGCAAGAGGAAATAGTTGGATAAAAGCCCCTGATGTTGTTTAGTGAGTGTGTCAGAGTGTGTTATTGGACAGTATGTATCCTCCGATATTCCTGTTTCTGGACCCATTCACTGTAACCACCTCCCCTGTACTTCTCTCTCCTTCCATTCTTACATGGCATACTAAGAAAACAAGATTTGGCTTGGCTGGCCAACACCCTTCAGCAAAATCAATACTAAAGTCTTTCTGGGCCTCTCTGCCCCACAGCTGCCTTTTCCTTTGCTCAGCACGGATAAATAGTAACTTAATTTCCAGCCATTGTGCTCTGAGAGCCAGCTAATGACAGCACTCCCCAAGGCCTCGGGAATGGTGGAAGATCATCCTCTGTGCCGGAAAACACTCAGTTGTGGCAGATTCCTTTGGATCAGCGCAGCTGGGAAAAACACAATTCTACACTTCTTTGGTTGAGGTAAAAAAAACAAAAACAAGGTGAGGCTGTTGAAATAGAAAAAAAACATCTCATAGGAAGCAGGTGTCATGCAAAACATCTAGTCTCTGTACATCTAAGCTCTCTAACATGCTGCGTTTCTGTCTTCAGGCCTCAGCAACAGTCCTCAAAGTAAGAATTTTGTTAGCCTGGTTCTGGGAGTCCTCAGAGCTAACCACTGGAACACAGCTCAGTGGAGCTCTGATCAGACTTTCCTCTCTAAAGTCTGGAGCTGTGGGGTCACTCAGAACTAGAAAAGACATAGCTGCTAAGCACAGCAAGGTGTTACGCTGTAGTGTTTGAAGCCTGTGTTCACAGGGTCAGAGTTGAAATGACCTAGAACAAATCATTAAAGCAGACCTCTGGAGCAGGTGTTTCTGGTTAAGAAAGTCCAATGAAGAAAGCCCAGCTGTAAAGTGTGTTGGGATGTCAGAGCAGTTGGCACTGCACCTGTGTGATACCATATCTTTGCTTAACCGCAGCTGCACCTTTAGCCCCGTCCACAATAGGAAATCATGTTTTGCTCTCAGCCAAACCTTTGGATTGAGCAGGGATTGGTCTAGTGAGTGGCTGCACAAAGGAAACTAGATTTTTACTTTAAAATTCACAATTTGACCTTGATGGTAAGGGGGTACATTATTAGTGTTGTGTTATTTGTACAATCAAAAAAATATTATTTTGCGTTGGATTGTGTAATATGCAATGTTTAAAATGGAAAACATGAAGACATAAAAAGTGTATGGTCCTTTCTTCCAGAAACCTCACTGAGATTCTCTATCAACCCAATCAGCGAATACTATCAGCTCTAGAAAGAGTGTGCATTCCATAATTAGGAGACATCGTTTTATCCATACAGTACAGTCTAGGAACACTTATCAAAGCAGGGCTCATTATTCCATATCAGATAATTGCACATCGATCATTTCTTGGGGAAATGATTTAGATGAGATGCGGTGTGTGTGATAAGGGCTGTTTGTTAAACGATGCCATTGAGCGCATGTTAAGAGCTCAGATCCAAATGTCTGTGATCTCCCAACGCACGGTCGGTGATAAGGCTGTCAGCAGCGAACTGGTGATGACATTTGATAATACCCTGACACTATCACATAGATGGATCTGATGGTTGCCTCACCAGAGGCCATGTCTACAGCTGCTACAGTGCTGCTGTAGGGCCATAATACACAAGGTTAGCTGCATCTGATCCACCATAAAGGGACTGAGATAAGTTGATGGGATGGATATTGAAGTGAAAGAGAAAAGGGAATCCTAATTTCAGAACCAAAAATTCCAAAGATTAGCATGGTATATTTGGATTAAAGTGATATGTGTTAAATAAAAAGCCTCTGAAGTGTTAAATCTGTCTACAATAGTTCAATCCACTTAGCACAGTTATGACAAGTATGCCATTTTAGCTTTGACCCTTACCTTTGTCATCGTGACAGGTATAGCTGTAAACAGCCACTGGCGAATGAGTGATCAGGTTCTCATCGTGATGCCAGCCTACTGCCATTTTCCCCATGCCGTAGTATGGCTCCTCTTTGAGCTGGCTCATCGCTGCTGGGTCCATGTAGTTGATTAAAGTGACATTGAACTTGACTGGACCAGTGCATACCGGTGGAGGACTGGGCTGGGAACAGCCCTGCCCACCTGTGTGTTCTTCTTTGTCCTTAATGTGGTAATCTGAAAGGCTGTGCTTTAGTTGGGCCACAGGCTTCTCCGGGGCTCCTAGTCCCACAGGTTCAGTCTCTGAGCCACTGAGGGCCTTGGCTGCCCAGCTGGGACATTTTCCTTCACTGTGTTCTGAACCTGCGGCAACACTGGTTTCACTTGGTTTCATCTGGGAGGACTCTCCCTCCTCACTGCTGTGTCTGAACTCTGTCTCCCACTCTCCTTCTTGTTTGGACCCAGAGCAGCCTTCTTCACTGTGTTTCGACTCAATGTCCCACTCCTCGCTGTGCTTGGACTCTGTGTCCCCCTCCTCACTTTGTCGGGACTCTGAGTCCCCTCCTTCACTATTCTTGGAGTCTTCACTGTGTTTAGACTCTGTGTCTCCTTCTTCACCTTGTTTGGCCTCTGCATCTCCCTTCACACATTGTGTTAGCCTGTCTCCTTCCTTCAGCTGAGACACATCAGAGCAGAAGAAGGTGTTAAGCTCACATAATGCTTTGCAAGCTGCTCTCAAATCAGGATCACAACAGTTTTGTCCTTTGACCTCAGCGTCCTCACTGTGCCAGGGGATGGCAAAGAGTCGTGTGTCCAGATAGCGATAGGTGTGGCCCGGCTCACCCAGCAGGGCTCGTGACACGGCGGTGAACACATCTCGGTCACGGACGCGAACCAGATCCTTCAGGAGGCAGCCTTTCCTTCTGAGGGTGAGCAGAGCTGCTTGTATCCGTCCATGGAGCTCAGTAGGCAGGGAACATGATCTCCTCAACACCAGGCCAGAGTAACTGGAGTCCCACTGGGAAACACAATTCATTCTTATCATGACATAACATACAAAGTCATAAAACAGTCCTAAATTTAAATTATAATTCATCTCATTTTTCAAGCACGTGAGCAATATATAACAGTAAGTAAGGTAAAGAGGAGCAGATAACATCAGGCAAAACACTTTTGTAGGTCCTCTAAAGTAAAGTAAAGGTCTAGAGATCACTGGCATTTTCTTTAAGTCGGGCTGACTGACCAGTTGCTGAAAGCCCCGATCTGACGGTCCCAGAAAGGGGATCTTCTGGTCTCCCAACTCCTGCAATAGCCTCCGCCTCTGTGAAACACAACACAGTAAAACAGACTAATAAGTAGATGCAGGAACACACAGCATGCTGATATCATGTGTTTTTCATTTACTTTGATGTCTAACTTAATAATAACCTGATCTGTTCTTCTCTAATCACTCAGCATAGAGCTTTTTGAGAGGGTTAGGAAGTTGATTTTTTTTAATCTACATGACTGAAGTGAGGGAAAGTACTTAAGACCTCAAACTTTTAACACTTCTGACTCGAGATTGAAATTAGAACTAGCCCAATAAATTGGCCTGGGAGACTTATAACCTGATAAGAAACAACAAACTAAAATAAAACCCATCAAGCTGAATCACCAAGTATTTGCAGCTTATTTTAACGAACAGGTTTTAACAAATGATGCTTTCAGAGCTGACTGAGGTATCACAGGAAACTGGCAAGTCCTTTTCATTGACGTCTCACGTTTTAATGATTTTGTGAAGGCTGCCGGTGGGTTCCTCACAACCTTATAAAAGATGCCCTGTGCCATACAGAGCTCCTCCAATAAAACCGTCAACCTGGCGGATGGATCAAAGTACCTTTCATTGGGCCACATTCCGTTCTGACCTGTAAATCCAATGGCAACTGGCATAAAAACTATATGCACAAATAAATTTGTTTCTCCACCCTGCTTCTTCTTCTTTTCCTCCCATATGTGCTTGTGTAAAGGTATGTGTATATTGTATCTGTGTGCGTTTGTGTTCTCGGTGCCTCATCATTCATTCCCCACAGGTGCACACACACACTCACACACACACACACAGTCTCAGCATGGTGTCTCCAGAACAGGAAGGTGAAATGTCACCGACATGCCACTGCCTTTTTACATCTTGAAAAGTTTTGGATGGATGGCTAGTGCATCAACAACCAAACACTTGTAATAGTTAAGGACGAACCGGGTGTGTGTATATTTCCGAGACATTTACAACATGAGTCTCACATTTCTCCTGCACTAATAATGCCAAAGACCTCATGTGGTCCGCTATACAGGGAATATGGGAACCGGCTGCCAAAATATGTCCTGACTTTTAGGGTGAAATAAAATGTCCTGTTCCTAATATTAGAGCACAGGTATAAAAAGATGTGTGTCCTGGCTTGAAAAGGGGAGGGTGGATCAAAAAGAAGACAAGCGGTGAAAGTATGTGCATTAAAGACAGGAGGGAGGAAAACAGATCCCAATAACGGAGGTGGAAGAAATGGGAGGGCATCTGATCTGAGGCAGTTTGGCGAATTTACCTTCAGGGCTGATTCTTTACCTTAGGCTAAACAACACAACACCTGCTGAAAGTTTTCTTAAAGGATGCGCATGAGTGTACAGGCCTTCCAAGTTATTCTGGAACAAACAAAAACAGACTTGCAGACAGTTGGAATCTAAAAAACAAAACAACATGCACTATTCATGGCCAGACTGCATTCAAAGGCTGTTGGGAGAAATTGACAACCTGACACACATTCACTGGTGTCAAATTCTAACTCATGACAGAAGCTGAAGATATCAAGGTGAGGCTCTGGGCTAGTGTTGTATGTGCATGCATCTGTGTGTATCTCTGTGTGCTGCTGTGAGCCTGTACCGATCCATATTTTGGCATCCATCTATTTTATATGTGTGTACATAAGTAATATCATTACAGTCTGCTTTGCTCAAATCGCACAAACCACTACTGTGTACACAAAAGTGGCTCCCATACACACACAAACATGCCCTTGCTGAAAAACGCGCAGCTGGGGTAGCGAGCATGATGCCTCAACCCCAATCGCACACAACCAGGGCTGTCACACACGTGTCAAATACATCAAGCTACTCAGAAATTCCACAGAAAAAACGAAAGACAAGAAGTTACCAGAGCCCTCTGAAGCAGATGGACTCTTGCAGTATCAGAGAACCGCTGTGTCTGTCTTCCTGTCTCTGTGTCTGCACCTGATTCTAGAAGGAAAATCACGAGGCGCAAAAAAAAAAAGGTCTGCGTTTCCACTCAGACCCAAGAAACGAGATTACCAATTCCATAATAACGCGGATGCTTCACGGTAGCCGTGCCAACCGTCTGTGCTGAGTGATATATCTGATGCTTTTTTTTTTTCTTTTTTTAATCTCTCTCTTCCTTGATGGGATTATTCCCTCAGCCGGACTGTTTATCACAGAAAAACATATTAGGTAGAATAGAACTCAATTGGTTTGCTTTGATCTTGGCCTATAAGAGATATCAAACTGTGTACCATATATTTATTAATTTAATTTATTTCCCATCTGTGACACTTCAGCGGACACTTACTTCAAAGCAATCTTCACAGAGTAGATTAATGTCCAGTGCTTAGCATCAATAGCTCAAAATAGCCAGATAACTCTACTGCTGCGGGGATAAAAACACCTCCAGTCTGACTTGTGTCTGCCCCAGAGGGTCCACTGGAATGTACTGGATGTGCTACTGTTGACGGAGGACACATGAGTTGTGGTGAACCTGTCTAGATTTGGCTGATGCATCATAAACTGCAGATAAAAGCTGCAGTGTTTACTAAGCTGTGTCAGTAAGTGTGACCCATGTGGAAGATGTGCTTGTGTTTTCCGGTGCACACTTTTTGATTAGTCATCTTCAGCAAGGCAGAAATTATTTTTGGCTTCTTCTGGCCCATGCTTTTGCCTCATGTGTATCATTTACTACTGTGTGAGGCAAGAGGTAAACCATATTTTCTCTAAGACCTCCAACCAAAGGAGGGCAGCACATTCATCAATGCAGATTTTTCGGCCTGCAAACGCATAGAAGACCTTGGATCTCTAACAAGCCTTCTTCAACCCCAGGGATGACGTGATGAGATATAGCTGTGTAATAGAGCACTGTGTTTAAACAGCAAGTCATTGGTACTTGTCAGACACCCATTTCAGAATTGGCCCCTTTCTGCAAAAGTATTGGTGAATCAACAGTTTTGACAAGTCGGCTGTAAAACGTCAGATTCAAACAGACAGGCTACCCGTGTACATCAAAGGTGCTTCCGCCCCGGTCCATTTGGCACCGGATTGAAGAATGTAGGGAGCTTGTGTGAAGCGACACAGGGTGTAGAGAAGGGCAGGGTGTGCCCACTGCACCAGAACATTAGCGTTTGCATGTGTGATGCATAGAAAGTCCGTAGGAGCATTGACTTCAGCTTTGAAGTGACAAAAATGATGGAAAAACACACACATAACAACTTCAGAAAACACTTCAATGAAAAACCCGAGGCCCTTCAGCTAATAGTAGCCACGTTTGTTCCACAAAGGCCTAAATAGGTCGAGGTGTACCTCATCCTCAGGATATGATACTGACTAGAGCTAAGGTGAAATAACACCACCAAGGCGCCATCACACACAAGCAGGTCACTGACAAATAACAATTTTCAAGGTGATGTAAACACACCTACATGACCAAACATACACATAGAGCTTCCACAGTTCTTCTAGTTGCAGTTGCTTCGTTCAGTTTTATCACTTGTAAGACCTTTTTTTGCGAAACTGCATCTAAAAATATGTCCCCTGTTGCCTAATAGACAAACTGAAAAACAACAGCTCCAGTAGCAGTGACTGTTCATGAGATCACAGATTACGCTGATTCATTTTATGCATGCCACACTAAAAAAACATTCAGGGCAAAAGATTAACCATTTCTCAATAACACTTACTTACACTCACTGACATTTTGTTTACAGCCACTTGTGGCAGTCATTTATTTTAAGAATACCAGCTAGACATTTGGTGACACAATGTGATGGCTAACTGGGCAGACTGGTAAATGGTTAACTGGAATGTGCGGGAGGTGACCTCAGAGCGGGGGTGTTTTGTAATGTGTAACCCCTTGTCTTCATACTGCTGCTCAGGATCAGCCTATGAATATGAATTGGGCTGTGAGAGGCAGAAGTCAGTCGGGGGATGTTGCCAAAAATATCTAAAAATGTGGCTTTCAGCTACCTTCTTGTTAATATGTAAATTTTGGATAATCTGTACTATCCCAAGATACATTTACAGATTCTATTGGGCTTGTAGATCTAGTTTACATTCGCAGATAGGGTGCTATATTCAAACTTGTGCAAACGAAATGAATGTCAGTTGTTAGGTACATAGTGCAGATGCAGTAAAAGGTTTGGCCCATATTGAATTCTTGAGATTTTGTTTGTTTTTTTGATATTGTTTATAATTTCTGGTTGGAAACAAATTAAAGAAAAGAAAAAAATGTGACCAGAAATGACTGAGGACAAATGCTACAACATTAACCACTGCATATTTTTTCAAATCAGCGAAGTGAACGCTCTGTATATCGACAGTCATGTTGAGCATGTGTTCAGTGGGGGTGCACAGGTGGGGTAAGTGATGACAAATGGCAGACAGGCCGGCTCTCGCCCGTTAATTGTTGTTGGAGGCTGAAGGCCGCGTTGTTCATTTCACCTCGCGACAGGTCGGCGGGGGACGTGATCATTAATATTAGAACATTTCCATCCATCTACCTGAACAAGAGGCCAGTCATTTAAAAAGGCTGGCGCTGGGCAGACCTTTCACGCCCTGTTTATAACACTGATCTAAGCACATTACCGGAGCTGTGGGGGACCACTGCCAGTCATTAATTAGATGCACACACACACACACACACACACAATGTGACCGCCTATATTGGTGCTCAGTCACATTTGATAAATGCCACACGTGCGAGATGAGGTAAACTAACACACATCCGGTGTAGCAATTTCACATCAAAAGCTCCTTCCTTTTCTCTCTTTGTGAGCCATGTGTCCACTTTCTCACACGCACACTTACTTAAAGCTCCTCTTCCAGTTATCCCACGGTACATGTAATTCTGTCAGGTGGAGAGAGTGTGTGCATGTGTGTCAGAGAGAAAAAGGGGGGGAAAAAGTATCAGACCTCATCTGTTTTTTGAACTCTCCCACTCTCCATCTCGCTCACTGCACCTGACAGGCTTACAGAAAGACCCAGGTTTCCAGATCAATCATTCAAAAGTATTTACAAATGCACAAAGCCAGACTCAGACAGGTTGGCACATGGCCACTCTGTTTAAGTGCTTTTCAATGTGTCTGTGGTGTCAACATCTATTTCACACTTATCTACACCTCAAAGGGAGAGAAAGATGTTTCTGTGACCTTTAGCAAGTGTCAAATCTGGAGAGGAGAAGAGAAGGAAAGAAGAGAAAGAGAGGAGGGGGATTTAAGAGATCTGTCGATGCATGCCTTACATAACCTTTTTATTTATCCAGGAGACTGACTGAGCATGCTCTTTATCAGAAACATACTAGCTGCTTCACACTTGCACAATTTCACAGCTGCTCAGTACATCTGAAGACTTCTGGTGGACAATAAAAAGTTTCTCTGTTCTTCCACTGGAGTAACTCAGGGTGAAAAGTCTTGTTCAAGGGTATCTTGGGTTTTACACCCTCTCCGGGATTCAAACTAGCAGCCCTCCTGTCACGAGAGGCAGCGTCCCATGTCTATGAACTCTTGGCTTGCATCACCGATACGGAAGGGCCGTTTGCCATTTTGCCTTAATTGTTAGTTTGCAGCCGGGCCATAATGTTTCCATTAAGATTATGTCGATCGAGAAAAGCTTTTTAGTTTTCACCTTCAAATTACAACATGCTTTCATGAGGTCAGCTGTTTTCCATGTGGAACGGCCGGTTTTAATGCAGACACAGTCCCTTGGTATTCAGGCTGGGTCTGGTTCAGTCAGGGGAAAGTCAGGGGAAAGAGTGAGAAAATGAGGAAGGGAGAGGGATGGAGGGAGGAGAGAGAGGAGAGGAAGGAGAGGGTTGATTGAAAGACTGTGATTAGCAGTTTTCAGTGGGGCACCAGGGCCACTGAGTTGTTCTAACAGGGCTGTCGCGTCTCGAGGTGCAGTCAAGGAGAAGTCAGTGCTTTAGAAAGCTCTCTCGATTTCCCCATTTCCCCCTCCCTCCCTCTTTCGCTCTCGCCATCCAGCCACACTTTTCCTGCCCCTCCAAAAAATCAATATGGCTGTGCAAAGTGCAGCTTGGCCCGTGGGGAGGGCCAGCTAGCTGTAGGGGCTGGATGCAGGGCTTGCAGCAAGGAGAAGAGGCATCCTCCAGGCCTGTCCCACAGGCAGTGTCAAGGACAGACCTGAGGACCAGAGGAGGCCACCAGATTGCCCTTCCCCTCTGCATCTCGCCTTCTTTTTCTCTGCCTGTTTCTCTGCAGCCTGATCTTGGCTGGCTCAGCGAGGCAGAAGAGATCGATAAGCAGGTGGAGCGTTGAAAATCCCCAGCTCTGGAGGCTGGCGCTACACTCCTCAGAGCCCGGCGGACCAACGCATCGCTCAGGGCGGAGCAGCTGGATGGACGGATGAGTGGGTGTACAGCGGTCGCACCTGGTCATTGAAAGGTTTGTGATTTGTGACAGTAAACAATTCAATAGCACTTAGCGATACACAGTGTCTGAGGGGTGTAGAGCCAGACTCTTCACACACATTGCCATTGTCTCAACATGTCACAGATCAGTAGGATGAGGGCAGGTGTGGCAGCTGTATAGACCAACGCACCTTGGTATTGTATCTCACTCTAAGGTAGCACCTGTTTTCTTGCAGCTATACACTGTTAGTTATAGAATAAGGCCACAAAATTGGCTTTAGAAAAAAGAAAAACTGGCATTTACTATGATTGTCAACAGCAATGTTCCTCATTTCCATACAGTAGGCTTGACGAAGAAGCCTGTACATGATGTGGATGAAGTGTGCAAGGAGGATTTCAGTCGTGCCGCGTGTCTACGTGTGTGAGTGACTGATCACAGTCGAAGTGGCTTGTGTCTCTAATCCAGTACCACTGTTAGACAGTGCAAAGACCCAGCTCTGTGTACCGCAGCACGGGCTGATCAAACCCATCCTGTGACAAGCAACCTCTTCAAATGACGATGATTTCCAAGCTCTGTGTCCTTTAGGCTCCATATTAGATCATCTTCTGACACTACCGAGTCTGGTACTTCATCTGGGATAAAGATGATGTGCAATCCGACCCGAGAGGCTGGGAGTCAAGGGTAAACGAGGGGCTAAGACAGGGGTACTGCGTCTGATTGGCTGACAGTTATGACAATTATCGTGTGGTATATTATAACCTTATCCTAAACATAAGACTTGATACAGTATGCCGCATGACAAAACACTTCGAGAATATTTTACCATCAACTCAGATGTATGTCACGATCACGCATAGCACATAAAATTAGCCAGTTTAGAGGGGGAAAAAATCACACTACACATCATACAGATCATACAACACATCAAAAATAGAAAGCATCCAGTCTGCTTCAATTTTTCCAAGAACGGGCCTAAGTTGCCAATCCACCAGCTTTTCTGCAATAACTATATCATGTTTTATTTACAGGGGAACCTCTTGATCTATCTGTTGACCTATTTGTTAAAACGGATTTTTGCATACGGTGTTAATAACAAGCTTGAGCAGCGGCATAAGTTTAAATCCTGACAATCACCTAAGCCACTAGAAAAATATACAGCTCAAAACAGATGTGCACTAAACATCTAGGACAGTTTTAATTCTATCTCATGTAGTCTTTGACCCAGATAAACTGGCGTTATGATGTGACCTCAGATTAATATTGAATTATGGACTGAATATAATTTGCGGCTGTTTACACGACAGTCAATCTGTCTTCCTGGAATCCCGAGGCAGATAAGTTTGCTATAATGGCATTATCCAAATCCTGAAGTGTAGCAGACGGCACTTGTCTTGCTTGAGAAGCCACCTCATTTCTTTATTTATTTTTCTTTCACTCATTCTGAACAAAGGAAAATATTCTACCAGGAATTGAATAGCTTAATCCTCTTTTCACTCTTCCCAGTAGCCTGAATGGTGACAGATTAACATCCTGAAGGTTTACAAACCCAGCCATTTGAAAATGTAATTGCTGATGCCACACTGCATGCATGTGTTTAAGTTAAGGGTTAATATTAAAGCTCAAACCACACACAGGCACCTGAGAAGGAGGGACGTGGGCAGGTTGGGCCGGACCCAAGTCACTGAAGCCCTGTCACGTTTGTATCAAGGAGTTGCAAGCTGTCCCAAACCCTCACTAGGCGCCATAGTTACTGTTCACTTCTGCTAATTATTACAGCCAATCAGAGGGGTTAACGGGGCGGAGCCTGGCCAGACCATGTTCCGGGGCATTTAAAAGCTGGCTGGAACGGAGGTGAATGCATTACACACTGGCCTCATCCAATAAAAATAAAACACCCTGACATCTGAGGTGTACTTAGCACAGAGGGGAGGGAGGATGTAAGGGAGGCAAGAAAGAGGGAGGAAGAAGAGGGTGGCGGAGGGAAGGGGAGAGAGCATCTGATAACATGATGTCCAAGTGCCACCTAGTGACAACTCTCCACCTTCTCTGATCTTTCAGGCTCCAGAGCTTCAGGGGTTACGGGGTGCACAGATGAAGTAACAAAGGGCAGAGGGATTCAATATCAATGACACATTATTTGTTCTTTCAAGGACATCTCTGCGAGCACCAGTCATTTCAACCTAAACCTCACAAGTATCAAGATAAAGTTAACTGTATAAAAATCTTGAAAGTATATTTTAATTACATCTTTTCACTTCCAAAACACTGTGCCATCCTTCCTAAGTTGACCCCACTGTCTGTACAGTTGGGGCAGTGGGCCTGTAACACTGCACTGGTAGGCCGGTGGCCCTGAGCTCCTAGGTCCCCTCCCCTCATTAGCCCAGGTATAAATCACACTCCGCCGGTGCCCAGAGGTGAGAGGGATGAGAGTGGAGGTGAGCTTGAAATAATGCTTATGTCACGGCAGGTCAGCCCTCCATTATGGCCGTTTCAAAAACTATTAATCTTGCTTGTAGTCAGTGGCCTAGAAATAATTACTTCATCTAACCCATGTAATACAGCATGACCAGCAGTCGAGCCTGGTCAATTTGAGGCTGGG
>OMNN01040605.1:0-11036 GCA_900302755.1 Chromis chromis | reverse complement strand
ATTTCCTTCAACTTTTTTTTAATACAATACTACAAAATGAACATAAAAATACATTATGGAAACTAAGCTAAAGACCGTTTTGGTGAACAATGACATTATTGGAGTGTCAGTGCAAGGAAGAACTGTGCAAAATCTCAAAGCACTCGTTCAGTTTTATGGCCACTGACATTTGACATGTTATTGTGGTAGTAAATGCCATCACATTTCTGCATTTTTGAAGCCAAAAGTCTGAATTCATCATGTTTCTGTGGTAGTGAGATACCGTGAAATTCATCCATCCATCCATTATGTATCCTCATAGTTTCAGTCGTAGCATCTGGACTTACTTGAGCTTCTTGAAGACGTTTCACCTCTCAGTTCTGAACTGATGAATCCTCTTGGATGAAAAGGTGAAACATCTTCTTTGTGATGAAGCAAGTCCAGATGCTACGATTGACACTACGAGGATAACCATAACCTGGGTGACCGAGAACCTTCACAGACACCCATTATCTATACACCGCTTATTCGTCTGTAGGATCGCAGGTGGGCTGGAGCCTATCCCAGCCGACGAAGGCAGAGTACACCCTGGACAGGTCGCCAGTCTATCACAGGGCTACACATAGAGACAGACAACCAAGCACACTCACATTCACACCTATACGGACAATTTAGAATCATCAATTAACCTCAGCATGTTTTTGGACAGTGGGAGGAAGCCGGAGAACCCGGTGAAAACCCACGCTGCACAGGGAGAACATGCCACACAGAAAGATCCCAGGCGTCCTAAACGGGACGCGAACCGGGGATCTTCTAGCTGTGAGGCGATGGTGCTAACAACCAAGCCACCATTTAACATGACTGAATTACAATTGAATGTGATTGTGATGAATCCAGTGAATCTGATTGTATCTTACTAGCACAGAAACTAAGTTGTGACTGATTGCTTTGAGAGCTTGCATACTTCTTTCTTCTACATACGACGCCCTGATACTCCAGTGATTTAACTGTTTACATGATATTGTGGAGTTGACATGTGGATTTGTCTTGTATGCTCTCCTGATTAAAGAAGCACAATTGTTAAAGTCCCTCTTCAGGCATTGAATAAACCCTTAAAATCCATCTCTGTGTATTAAAGTTAAATGTGTAGAAGTTATTCCTGCCTACCATAAAATGGCTTGGATGTAACTGTACAGATGAAATCCCACCTCTCAACACTGCCCAAGCACACCAGCTCACCTGCAACTGTGCCCAAACATGGTAAAACTACTCATCAGTAGGTTGTGTTATTAGAATAATTCAGCCAAATTGGATTCTGAAGAATTACACTAAAAGCCTGACACTGCAAGCTGACGGGATCAGTGTCTTGAGTTTCCGGTAGTCTAAATCCAGATTTTGTCTACACTGAAGTTTTAAGTGGCTTCTAGCATTTAAAAAACACCATATGGACATGTCAAGAAGGTAAAAAGAACTTGATTTTCACCAGGCAGGCTGTACCTACAGTAGTTGGGGTTTTATAATCAAAATATCAGAACAAATGCGTGTTTTTTTTCCAGGTATTTCCAGTGCAAGTGATTCAAAACATGCCTGTTTGGGAAGGTTTGATTGCAGATTGCAGTTTGACTGAGCAGGAGGGCTGATTACAACACATATATGTATGTTTTAAAACCCTGACTGAGACGTTGTGTTTCAGTGAGTCTAACAGTCTAACGTGTTTCCTGTCTCTCTGTGTGTGTGTGAATGCTGTTGAGCAATAATCTGACTGCTGGCTGTGGTTGGGTTTGATCTCTGGGTCTTGTGTAAACCCCGGCCCCTCACTAAGCATCTGTTTCCTCCGGCCCGCAGGGTCAACGGACAGTCGTGCACATGCACAACTGCACAACTGCACACACACCGGCATGCACGCTCATGTTTAAAAGACCTCCAGGTCCGACTGAGGGGGGGGGTTGTCTGTAATGGTTTGAAGGGTAAAGATGTCAGCAGTCTTGTGAAATACCAGCCAGCTCATTCTTTAACATAACATGTATGTGTGTCAGAGATTACGTTGCCGCACGCTCATATTTCTGACCACAGCAATGTGACTTTTCTAACCTTTTCTTCTAGTCCGTCCAACCCCCCCTCCTCTAACCTCACATGATTTATTTTCACCACATGTTTATGAAGAGCTCTCGGCCTTTACCTCACAGAGTCTCCTTTAAAACAGAGCTTTAAAACCGACCAGTATGTGGGACTGATTAACCGCAGACAGTAACACAAAACAGACATGTTCTCGTCAACTGGATGAGTCGCTGTTAAGACGGAGGGGCTCAGGTTCCACTTTTTTTGGAAGCGCCTGCTATTTTCCACTCAGAAGATGACATGGTTTGATACTTACGAGGTAAACAGAGCAGCAGAATGACGGAGCAGCAACGATAAAGAAACTAAGGAAAGAATTGGAGTGTTGCCATGTAGATTGTAGATATCTGGTTAGAAACAGGAAGCTCCAGATATATTTCTGCAATCTTTGGAGCCTCAGTAAAAAGCAACTACTAATTTTTCACCTCTAATCCAAAACGCTTCTTCAGTTGTTTTTGCTTTTTACTGTATTTTCATGCTGCCCATAACACCACCAGGAACAAGTATAATGTACAGTGTATTAATTGTGTTTTTCTTACTGCCAATGTGCAGATTGTAACGTGACTTTCAAAAAATTTAATTTATTTGTTGACCAGAACAGCCTGTGGACTTATTCCTGTTTTCTAAGAAAATTCAAACTTTTAGCGATTCCAGACTTTGCTTGCTAGCTTTAGCATATGCAACACTAACTACGGCTTTGAAGATAAGTCCTCTAACGCCACAAACAACCAGCAACCCAGACTCGAGTATCGAAAAAAGGTTTTCCTAAGAGCTTCAGTAGAATCCATGCCGTCAGTAAAAGCCATCATTGGTTCCTTTTGCTTTTTAATGAAGCTCCTTGGGTTACTTTGACATGGATATTTCTGTCCTGACCATGACACCAACTTTTTATTGCCAATGTGAGAACTAATTGTAACGTAACTTCGAAGAATTTGACTTCCACGACCTTCTTGGTTTCCCATGATAGCATGTGGACCGATTCTTATGTAAAGGACTCCAAGAAAAACAAAACTTTCCTCAATTCGAGGTGTTTCTTGCTAGCTTCCAAGTGTCGCACATCTCTTTTGCACCCCTACAGTGGCAACATTGTGGAACTGTTAGTGAGACCTAATCATGTATGTCAAGTCAGTGTTCTGGCAGTTGCACCTTCGTACAGACCCCAATCAACAGGATGCTGACTGTAGCTGGCCTCATGGTCACCAATGTTATTCATAGCGAGGTTTTCTTGTTGCACAGAGAACTTTAAAGCAAAAGCGTAAATGAGAACCAGTGCAGAGCTAGCTTCTAGATACTGAACATCCATGTAGAGGGTTGCAGGGGGCTACAGATTATTGCAGTTGACGTGGGAAAGACACGTCACCTGCAGCCAATTTGGAATCACCAATTAACCTATTATGCATGTCTTTGGACTGTGGGAGGAAGCTGGAGCACCTGGCACAGGGAGAACATGCAAACTCCACGCAAAAAGCCAGAACCTTGTAGCTGTGAAGGCGACAATATGAACCCAACTGACTGACTGTAACATATATTATATAGATGGTTTTATTGAATATCGCATATCAGCTTGTTGGTACTGTTTCAGTGGTCCACCAATCTGCTGGTCAACACTTGGACCAAAATATTCTGGTAGCTACTGAATGGATTACCAAGAAAATGGTTGCAAACCTTCAAGATGAGTCCAGATGACTTTAATCCAAACATTCAGGCTGTTGCTTAGAAAGTATCGTTGCTCTTACAGATTGCTTTTTTGGGCTATGAAGTTGCCAAAATTGCATTAAATATTGAATAGTGACTTTGATCACTAGATTTTTTTTTTGCAAAGTTGGACATTAGAGCCACTTAAAAATGACCAGATTCCAAGAAAAAATTACCACATTTCCGTCAATAAAGTATTTAGAATTAAGAAATTGTGCATATTCCATAACATCATGCTGATTTAAGTGAACATGAGAGCAAATTCCAAATTGGCACTACCTTGGATAAAACCTTTAGCTGTCAATCCTCTGGTGCCAATCATCAAGCCAAAATTTAAAAACAAATTCCCCCACTAATGTTAAGGATCAAAGTCATCTCTTCATTTTTAACCATACAAACTATTTTGCTTTTAGAATTACAGCGTCATGTGGCTTTTCCTGCACAGTTGATAAATTCTCCATGTCTGCGCTGGAAACCCTTAACCTGAACTGATTCTAATGTGACATTTTAATCAGATTCCACACAAGTACGCATGAATGTGCTCATCATCATCATTACTATTATAATGCCTCGTTTTAGTGATGAGTTTCTGTGTCTCGTAATTGCTGTTTTGCAGAGGCCGTTCCGCTCTGCCAAGAACAAAATTCAGGACAAAACACTGACTAATTTTTTAGCATGAAAAATGTAAAAAGATGAACATTGGCACGGCAAATCAGCTATTGGCAGGTTGAGTCCAGTAAAAATTGGGGGGGGGGAAAAGCCTTTTAACAGCCCATATTAGCTGAATGTTGTTGGTTTTTGCTGGACGTGCTTCTGTAATATGTGGACTTTGAACACAGTCTCCTGTTCGAGGAGGGCCGGGGGTCTTTAACAGACACTGGTATGGCCATAAGTCACTTCTGTCAGACACGAGGAAAATCAAAACCCTCTGTCACAGCGAGACAGTCGGCTCGGTAAAAGGCTTCTGCTGCGACACACACACTCCGGCTTTGCTGTCACACACATATCAGTGACCTAGAACAAGTTCTTCCCTCCTTATTTTCTCTCATTCTCGGGTTGAGTGTGCCGATGCTCGGCCGTGCATGTGAATGTCTCGCTGTGTATCCGGCCTCGTGCACGTACAATCACATTATGTTGACCGTGGGAGATGTGTGTGTGTGTGTGTGTGTGTGCGCGAGCCATGCAGCTTTCTTCGGATTGTGTGTCTCGTCTCCACCAGTTCAGCACTAATGAGGCAGGTGACAGTGTGGGTCTGAGCGATGGAACAGAGTGTCAGCAGGCCTACCGACTACCGCCTGGCTCTGCATGACAACGTGGTGGGAAGGACACTGGTGAACGGAACAAAGGAGGGAGGGAAGAAGGGGACAATGGATGGAGAAAGAAAAGGGATTAATGTCGCCTTTAAAGGCTGCCGGAAATAGAGTTTGAGCTGTATGGGCTTCTGGAGGCCAGTATCACTGGTTCTGGACCAAACCTGCTCCTGCTGGCATCTGGCATATTTGCATCTGACTTGTTTCATGCCAAAGAAATTCCTAAAAACTCAGCGGAGATGCTGTTTTTTTTCAGAAACTCTGTATGGGACAAGATGGAAAATATGAAGTTTTGCATTCCCACAAAACTTTATCGATGAAACAGGCATCCAGAAAATGAACTGGAAGACAACAACAAAGACACTTCTGCGTCATCTCTGAAAACTTCCGGTGTTCTTCCTTGAAAATATATGTACTGAGCAGCTCATGAACAGTAAACAAATGTTTTTTGTTCTCAAGCACAAAAAAGTGGCCAAAGTAGGGATGTGACTGTAATACAAAAATTTGCAACAACGTTTTACACCAGTTTTTCCGAGTTAATGCAAACTTGGGTCTTGATTTATTTCTTTTTTTTTTAAATCTGATCACAAGATGTTTACTTACCAGCTTTTCTAGTAGATCTACCAACCAGACAGGTGACAGTGTGGGTCTGAGCGATGGAGCAGAGTGTCAACAGGCCTACCGACTACCACCAAAAGAGGAGGGAAAAGGGGGCAATGGATGGAGAAAGAAAGGGGCTTAATTTCGCCTTTAAAGGCTGCCGGAAATAGAGTTTGAGCTGTATTTTTTTAACTTGTTTACAAGCGCAAAAAGTGGCCAAAGTAGGGATGTGAGCAGAAACCAAAAATTTGCAAGAGTTTTCTTAGGCCAATGCAGGTGTTTTCTCCAAAGTTAGACCAGTTTTTTTTTGAGTTATTGCAAAATTGGGTCTAGATTTTTTTTTATAAAGATCTGATCTCAAAATGTTCACTTACTGGCTTTTTTAGTAGATCTACCAACCAGACAGGTGACAGTGTGGGTCTGAGCAATTGACTGAGTGTCAACAGGCCTACCGACTACCACCAAAAGAGGAGGGAAAAGGGGGAAATGGATGGAGAAAGAAAAGGGCTTAATTTCGCCTTTAAAGGATGCTGGAAATAGAGTTTGAGCTGTATTTTTTAACTTGTTTACAAGCACAAAAAGTGGCCGAAGTAGGGATGTGAGCGGAAACCAAATATTTGCAGAAGTTTTCTTAGGCGAATGCAGGTGTTTTCTCCAAAGTTAGACCAGTCTTTTTTTTAGTTATTCCAAAATTGGGTCTAGATTTTTGTCAAAAATCTGATCTTAAACTGTTCCTTTACTGGCTTTTTTAGTAGATCTACCAACCAGACAGGTGACAGTGTGGGTCTGAGCGATGAAACAGAGTGTCAACAGGCCTACCGACTACCACCAAAAGAGGAGGGGAAAAGGGGGCAGTGGATGGAGACAGAAAAGGGATTAATGTCACCTTTAAAGGCTGCGATATATATCAATAGAGTTTGAGCTGTATGGGCTTCTGAAGGCCAGTATCACTGGTTCTGAACCAAATATGCTCCTGGTGGCATCTGGCATATTTGCATTTGACTTGTTTCATGCCAAATAAATTCCAAAAATTTCAGCGGAGGGTTCTGGTTGTTTCAGAGGTCTGCATGGGACAAGTTGGAAAATATGAAGCGGAGAAAACTTTTCATCAAAGTAATTTCGCCATGTGACAGTTTTTATGAAACCGGAATCCAGAAAATGAATCGGAAGACAGAAGAACGTATGGAGATAATATGGATATGAGAACAAAGAAGACCTACTTTTTGTATTTTCTTGAGGAAGCTTCTGTTTCTTCATCGTCTCTGAGAACTTCCTGTGTTCATCCTAGAAAACATATGTACTGAGTGGTTCGTGGAAAGGTATTTTTGTTCTCAAGTACAACAAAAGTGGCCAAAGTAGGGATGTGAGCGGAATACTTAGTTTTCTCAGGCGAATGCAGATGTTACAGAGAGTTAGTTGGGTCTTGATTTTGATCTTGATGGATCGTAGATTTATCAACCACAATAATACTTGAGGTTACCTACACAGACATGTAGGATGGAGAAGGCTCTGAAACAGCATTTACTGATCACTGGTTCTTTAAAACTAATAACATTCCTTTGGTTTCTTTTGGTTAACTCCTCTGCTATCTCAAAATACCTCAACTTTACTTGGCTGCAGCTGGAAAAAAATACAAATAACAGAATAGAGGAAGGTGGATTGGCTGGAGCTTGATACGTTGGAATTGTACAGGAGGTGGATATTGATGAAGTCTTATCTGCAAAAAGACAGGTTTTAGTGCAGCGATGCTATTCCCACTGACACTGTACGCGCACACAAACACACTACACACTTTATCCACAAGTCTCACTGTTCACATTCTCTGTTGGGTACCATCATTATCCTCATATCTATAAATATCAGACTTTTTTTCCCCAGCTTCCTTCCTCCCTTCTACTCCCTCCATCTCTGTTTGCTCTTTTTCTGGGTCACCTGCTCGGCTCAGCCCCGACTGAGATATTCCAGCTGAGTTACATTCACAGTTTAATGGAGAAGGAAGAAGGAGGAGGAGGAGGAGGAAGATGCACACAGAAGCACACAGAGGAGCACATGTACGTACTTTTGAGACATTGTTCCAGTGGATCCAATTCCATGCTGAATGGATTATCACACTCAGTAAAAGCTGACACAAATATTGTGAAGATACGTACATGCACCTTTTCTTAAGATGCTCCTCGCCACATGAGGGGATGTATACTGAACTGACAGCTATACGAGCGCGTTTTAAACTGAATTTTCCACACAGAAGATCAGTGTGTTTGCCTCCTAAAGGGCCTTCAGATGAGTTTTGGTGCCAGATTTTCAGCAGCGAATGCACGAAGCTTTGGCAGAGATTATGATTAACCCTAAGAATCCAACTGATGTTCTTCGTGTCCAAATTCACATCAGATTTTCTCGGTTGAGCCTTCCCAACGATGCTTGTTTCTTGTCTGTGGGACAAAGTGTTGGCGAGAAAAATTACTTTCATTTTAATTAAATTTAATCATAGTTACATTCTGCATCCATCCCCACACCAATCATCGCAGTTGGAATTACTCCTGAGCTCGTCATTGCATAAATATGGATCGCATGCCACAAAAAAAGAGCACGACCGGAGCTTTGTAATGGTGCTAGTCACGTATTTGTGCATATTAGATAGATCTAACTTCCGCAAAGTAATATCTTGACTCATTTCTCACCCAGTTTCACACTCATGTTTCCCAGTTGAATAAGTCATGGCGCCCCAGTGGTTTCACAATGTACCACATGTCACACCAACCAGCAGAAATAATAAATAATCATCAGTTCCCCTTTCGGATGATACTCAGTCTAATAATTGCTTCCCTATCCGAATAAAGGTTGTTGAGTAGTTTTCAAATATACAGCAAATTTCCACGTTGTCTCCAATGTAGTTCTGACTTTACATCCCACTTTATATGAAAAATAAACACAAAATAATAATGGATTTGCTAATATAACTACCTTTATCTACCATTATGACTAAAATTTCTATTAATATTAATAAATAAATGCATACAAAATATGAAAATTACAATTGAAACATGAAGAATTAACACATGTAAATCACTTTTTCCACAGTAATTCAAAAGTTGTGGTCAAAAGATAAGTGCAGGTCACCTGGTTACATTTGTCTGGTTTCCTTCTTCAATTAGAACACTGTATGTGGAATTTAATTGTGATTTCATGTAACGGAATGTGTTTTTCCACGTCAAATGATCTGAAAAAAGAAGATAAACAGCCTTTATAATGACTAAGATAGAAGCTTAAAGGTAAAGTAAATAGACTGGAGCTAATGGGGTTAACCAAAATGGACGAAAAGTCCTATAAGTATCAAAATAATTGAAACCTTTGATCAGTTCCTTGCAGCAATTGTTATTACCTCCACCAAGGAGGCGGAGGTTATGTATTTGCCAGTGTTTGTTTGTTTGTTTGTTTGTTTGTTTGTTTGTTTGTTTGTTTGTTTGTTAGCAAGATAATTTGAAAAGTTATGAACAGATTTTAATGAAATTTTCAGGAAATGTTGATAACGGGACAAGGAACAGATGATTACATTTTGGTGATATTCTGGATTACCAGAAATGAGAAAATGACGCTCGTGGAAATCACAATGGAAATGAGCTGTTACCGGCCTGAGCCTGCTCCTTTAAGCGCGGTGGCTTATGGGTAATGTAGTAGTAGTAGATGAAGAGAAGTGCGTTGTGTGTCTGTCCCGCCCGGCACTCGTGCTGGACTCTTTCACCGTGTCTGTGACAAATAAACGGATCCAGTTCCAAGGTTTACTGCCTCCCATGCTGCCTGTTTTGATAGCGGCCCAGACGGCTTGCTACCAGCACAAAACGAACTAACACAGTAGTGTCGTTTACTGCGGTATATGCCGCAGGTAACAGCTGCTTGGCGGAGGTCTGCGCTCTCCGAGTGCTTTTCTAGTTACATTTTTAATTTGTTTCTTCTATACAGCCTGCAGTTGAGCCGAGAACTCTCTGAATTTTTGTCACATGACTGTTGGTCCTAGCTAAGTCATTAATAACTTTCCAATTGTGGAGAGAAATACAGAATTTTTAGTTTTTTACAGAATCTGATTATACTAAGTAGTTTATTTTTAACAAAATTTGAAATGAGACACGTAGAATAAAGTGATCAAATATCAACTATCAACTGAACACAGATGGGTAGTTCAAGGACTGTTTGAAGTACTGTTTTTACATTTTCTAGCTCTGATAAATTATGTAATTTTATTGATTTTTGATAAACAACATGCATTTTGGGTTTTAGGGTTCACGGGTTATTGTAGACTCTGGGTCCTGAATTGTATTATATATGTAGAGTGAGGAGTCAGAGTGTTTCACCAACAAACCTTGGAGCTTTTTGTCTTAATTGGTAATGATGTAGAAGAGAACAGAAGCGCCTCGAACATAGAAAAAGCGATCTAAATGCACATATGTGTACTTTTCAGTTAAAGGGCAGCTTTCTGCTCGATTTGTTGAAAAGTGTAAAACAACCAGTTGCACTAACAGGTATTTTCGGTGCTACCAGACCCCAATAAAGCCAGATTTTCTGTGCCATAGAGCTTTTGTAGACCGAAAACTATTATAAAAACATCAATAAAGCCACACTGTTGTGCTCCTTCATTATAACATTACAAGGCACTGTGGTTTATTTTGAGTCAATCCCACAACAATTGCTCTGCCGTCGTAAATACGCACAAAGGCACCAGATGTGTATTATTCATCAGCTGAAAGTAGTCCTCAGTAAATGCTGTATTTAACTACAGTACAGTTGTTTTTCTAGAAACTAGTTCGCTTTTTTTTTTTAACGAAAGGATGTATTTGCGAGCGTTTATACTCACTTTCTCACTGCAATCTAATGATCACAGAGCAGTTGCTGTATCAGAATTGCGGAAATTGGATGCTTTTTCACATCTAGCCTACATACTTCATCTTCAAGCTGGGTGTTAGAAAAACCAAAACCATCTCACTCACATAGAAAGACATAGAAAGATGCAGAGGAAGAGAGCAGCCAAAATATACACCGATCAGCCACAACATTATGGCCACTGACAGGTGAAGTGAATAACATTGATATATTGGTACTATGTGGTGCTCTGCTGGAAAACCTTGGATTTTAACATCCGTGTTGATGAGACTTAGAAACCCAAATAAACATTATCCCAGAACAAGCACACTCCCTCATGCAAATGGAAATCCCAAATGTCACTGGCCTACCCCCGCAGGAAAATGCACCCCACCACATGGCAACAACATCAACCAATCAGGAACATCTTGAGGAACATGACAATGGCCCAAGATGTTGATTTGACCTCCAGACTTCCTAGACCCC
>OMNN01040604.1:9363-33927 GCA_900302755.1 Chromis chromis | reverse complement strand
AATGTGTGTCTACAAATGGTGTACATTTTCAAAGCCTGCCAGTTTGTCCAGAGCTGACTGCCCCAGCAAATTCAGCTCAAGATTAATGTGTCTGATTAAAAAAAGGGGTCTCCAGAACTCCCAAATTCAGTCACAAGATCTGCATGTAACTCTCTCTCCACTGTCTACAATCAGAAGGAGATTGTCCCTTTATCTTCCTCACATGTAATGCGCTGATCTGGAATGTTAGGAATGAACTTCTAACACTAACTAAACATGCACTGTGTTGTGTGTCAGTGAGTCAGGCTGAGCAGCATGAGAGCACATGTGACTCGAAATACGTCTGTCCACATCCCATATACAGGTCATATACATATTATATATATAATATTCTGGACTGTAAATTGATTCCACATTTTCTTGATAATGAGTGTCACAACTTTAGAACCCACATACAGCAGAGTGCATCATGGTGAATAAAATTAAATACACCCACCGAGTTAGAGCCGATCAGTATCAGCTGACTGTTACACTGACTAATCATATTGAGACACTCAGCAAAAAATAGTGTCCAGTGAGGACAGTCAGGAGATGTTTCTGATCTGCTGGTACCACTGTCTGCTCCCACCTGACTCACACTGCTGCTGATGGGTTGATCGAGTTCTCCATTAAAACACCAGCTTCTCTTGTTCTAGGTTCTTATTACCCTGTATGATGATAGCATCTCTTGCTTTGGTACATTTTGTGTATGTGCTGGATTCTTTGACCCAGGTGGTTGGTCTATTGTGTTGATATTCCTTCAGTGCTTCCTAGATAAACTGGGGAGCACCTCAGTGGGAGAGCTGATTCTGTTAAATGAAAGGGTATAACTAATTCCACTCACACAGACCCCCTCTCTTCTGGAGTAGCTTATGTCTGCAGCAGAGGAGGCCGCATTTTTAGAGCAGCAGTTGTAGAACCAGATTTCTAGAACCCTTGTTTTTCATTGCACCTAACTCATTTTATATACAGTTTTGGGTGCAACAAACGTGTTAATACATAACTTGTTAGTTAGAAAGTACTATGTGGGTGGAATAAACCTTTAAAACAATACGTTGCAAACTTTAGCAATCATTCATAGACACATGAGATTGTTTTGCTCTGTCTGGTGTGAGACTGTCTTTAGCAAACTTTGCATTCCAATATTAATGTAATATGTAATACAAATATGTAAGAAAACATGGATTAAGAGAAATAATTGCAATGCTACGTTTCTAGTTACACACATTCACAATAGGAAGCTTGTGAAACTCATCTCTGAGCCATTGCAGCAGCTGGAGATAAGGCCTTGCTCAAGGGCACCTCCATGGCAGTATTTGGGAAGGAGCAAGTACACTTTCTCATTCCACACTCAGATTTATCTCACTGGTCGTGGGATTAAACCTGCTTCTCGGTGTCATTTTCCACCTATGAGGCATGAGTTAATAGATCTGATTTGATGCTCAACTATGTTCATCAACCAGTCGCTAACTTTGTCTGGTTGTTGTTTTTCCAGCTGTCACCCTCATGTAGTTAAAACCAGTGTATCAGATTTCAAGTGTGCCTGCCTGAGGGAACCTGAGCAAAGCATAAAACAAATGACTCCCCCTCTTCCCTCGCTCCCAAGGGTGACAGGTGCCATGGCAGATTTGCAGTCCAAACAGAATGGATTGATTAATCTGTTGTGGGATATTTGGCGTTTGGGTGGGTATTAAAATAAAATATTAAAATTAGTTTACATATAACCAAAGAAAACAAAAGAAAATACAGGCATTGTACATGTCTCCCTAAGATAAGGATAAAAACGATGCCAATGTAAAGGGCTTCTCACCCCAACAACTACCAGGACTGATCTACATTATCCACGACAAGGATCAAGCTAATGCCACTAAAACGATGATCAGTTAAAAGCACCCACCCTGTTCTAGATGGGATCAGACCTCACCCTGCTGACTGTCTTGTGCTTCAAAGGGACGCTGGTATCTACCCACATCACGTCTGGGTTCACCTCCAGTGCAATCATTAGAAAGAACCAGCACAGCGGTCAGGTCACATGATCCTCTAATGAATCATCCTTCCTGGTTTCTAAACCTCTGGAAGATCTTTTTCAATATCTGACATTTATTTGCATATAATCAGAACACTAATACTGACCCAAGCCATACTTCACTGTTGAAAAATACAGCATTTCTTAAGTATTCCTGCATGAGCGTGTTGTTCCACAAGTGACTTCTAAGCTCTACCCTGTGCAGAAGAGAAAACAGAAAATTAATTATACCAAACATTTTATAACTTTTAATTATTTTGTTTTTCTCGTGAAGTCTCATAAATGTATTCTAGTTGTAATCATGGAGGCATCATTAGCTGCTGCTGCGCTGACTGTCACAGTGCAGCCATGACTAATGATGCAGTAAATCCTTCATGCATGTATTTGCTTATTTAAAGGTGCTTCTGATGGATTGGATTGTTTAAGTGGCATTCATTTTAAAATGCATTGCAAAAGTTTGGGCCATCATTAGTTTGTTCTTTTAGCAAAGTTGTTATGAGCATACATATTTATTTCTCAGTCTCTTTACTAAGATACAACAAAATACAGGAAACATTTGTAGCTTCTACAGTGTATTTAGTGTGACCTCTCTTTACACGTAACACATCTTAAACTCTTGACTCAATTGTCTTGTAGTTTTCCTAAATAACCCTGTGGTATATAATAGAAAGCTTCCTTCAGCACCTCCCAGAGTTCTTCTTTAAACTGTCTTTTAGCTTATCTCTGTCCGGATGATCCCATACAGCTTTTATAATATGTGGGGGTCAGTCCATCACTGTCACTGTTTTATCAGCTGTTTCTTTCTCCAAATACAATTTCCCTGCATTAGCAGTGGGCTTGAGATCATTATCATACAAAAAAAAAAAACATCTGTTTACAATAAGACACTTTTCAGAAGGACTGGCATGAAGAATCTAAATCTGTCAGTGCATTTCAGCATTCATGATTCCATCATTTTAGAGAATATCCTGAACAGCACTGACACTAACACAGCTCCAGACCCTGACAGACCCTCCACCATGTGTCACTGAAGGCTGCAAGCTCTCTTTCTTGTACCTCTCTTCAACTCATCTGTCGAAGAATGGACCCAAACACTTTAAACTTTGATTCTTTGCTCCACAGGACTCTTCCATTGATCTTTCATCCAGTCTTTGTGAGCTTCTGCATATTTTAGCTCTGTTCGCCTTCTGAAAAAGTGTTGTCTTGGCCGCTACCACAGAGGCCAAACCTGATCACACTTCTCTGGACTGCAGAAGGATTAACTTGGCATCCAGAAGAAGCTGCCAGATGCTGAGCAAGTTATTTGCTCAGCATCTGGCAGGGTTTTTCCTGTTCTCTCAGAGGAGAAACTCTAAGAAACTTCTCATCGGACACTGACAGTATTCTCTATTTTCTCTCTGTTTTTTTTGTTGTTCACCTGTTATGATCTTGGTTTGATATATCAGTAATATTTCAGTGAGTTAAAGTCTTAAGACACGTGTTCTATGTAAAAAAAAAAAAAAAAAAAAAAAAAAAAAAACATGCATTAACACATAACTTTAAATCCTACAAACAGAACAAAAAGTAGCTCAAACAATCAATTCAAATCTTTTAACACATCTCAAGTGGAACCAAGATCAGTGCAGTAAATCTCCTATTGCTGCCCAAAAGAGTTCAAGACATGTTGAGCGCAAAGGAAGGGTCACACTTTCCACTTTGCCCTGTTTGGCTTAATTTTTTGTTTTTGATTATTATTATGGATTATATATTATTATAATTTTGTACATATTTTCTGTATATTCCATGTGTATCTTGATATAGAGACTGAGAAGTCTATTTGTATGCTTATTATAACCTGGCTAAACAACAGACCTAATGGTGGGGAAAGATTGTCTCTACAAATATACTGGTACAGTCATGATAAGTCAAGCATAATAAAAAAGCATCTAATGATTGACTGAATCTGCCATTATGGTACATTATTATCACCCAACACACTGTGGACTCATCAGGGATGCTGTGATGAAAATGGTAAACTGACACAGTGGATGCACAGCGATATGGAAAACACCATGAAGGGACGGGCAGCTGACCACAGACTCTGTTGTTCTGTGGAACTCCTCTGCCGTTTTTTTTATATTTCCACGCTCCAGGCTCTGGTCATGTGCCTTCATCCACTGACTTCCCTCTGGCCCTCAACTCAAAGTCATGATGTACTGCTGTGACTGTGATCTCCCATCACAGCCACAGAGCTCGGTGGATCTTTGGTCTCCTGCCTGGTGGACCAGTTCAGTTGGACTCGTCTGGCCGATTCTCTGAATTCTCAACACAAATTTTCACTCTACCTTGATCTGCTTCCTCATTTGCAAATTGTTCAAACACTTTTACAGACTCCATGTCTAATGTTTGACAATCAGTGTTCATTTGTAAAATTTGCTTTTAAAAGCATAGATAAGCAGAATAGTAAAAGATTTGAAGGTGGATGGTGATGGAAGAAATGTTGTTTGCAGCTGATAAAATACTATAAACCTATAAAAATGGCTATTAATGAGTTACAACACCACATGTGGTTTTATATAAAATGTTATATAGTGTTTATTGCACCAAGATTTTTATAAAACAGAAAAAGGATGCACTTGATGTTGTTTGAAACTAATTACTGCAGCAAAACAGGTATGCACCTACCTCCTGGTAGGAGACAGATAAAGAGACACATGATTAACAAATACTGCCATAAAAGGCTGGAGAAAACTAAAATTTGTATAAATAATGAAACAGTAGCTCTGCGGATTTGGGGACACACAGAAATTTGATATAAAGTTTGTTTCTATCCTGCTGCCACAAGATGGCAACCCTGCCTCTGTCACCACAAGAACAATCCCTAAACACTCTATCAAGATTCATACAATACATCCAAAATAGAACCGAAATAGTTTTTCTTTCATTAGTTTGTGTTCATTCTTTCTTTGTTTTAAACATGTATTTTAGATGTACTCTCCTCTACTATATGTAATCTCCTGATTGCAGAGAGGTAACATTAGGTACAATTACACTGCATGAGTTGCTCCCAGAGCTTTGTATCCTGTACAATGTTTCTCTGACAGCCAAGAATAAAAGGCACACTGCATATTAACAGCAGTCTCACTCTGAACCAGATCAGATCAAAAAGATTACAATTAAAAGATTTGTCAGTTATTCGATTTTATTTTCTTAAGTTTCAAAGAACTAAAAACATAGTTGACCATACAATACCTTCATCTAACTGCAATCTAACGTTAACCTGGTACAGTTTAATGATTTCTTTTGACAGACTACCAATACCTCCTTTTAATAAGTACTTTTTTTCTATGTGTTTGCTTTAATTTGTGTAAAGCAATTTGTACCTGTATATATATATAAATAAAGCTTTACTTACTTACTCTGAAAGCAAACTGTTGAGCTATGAGCACTTTAGTGCGATGATGTGAATATGGAATATGATCAGTCATCTCACTAAATAATCCTTACGTACTTTTCTTAGTCACTTTACAAAGAAATAGAACATGAACCACTAAACACCATACCACACCTCTATTCAATATCATGTCTGATCTATATCCAAATCTATTTCTGTGCTGAGTGGTGCCCAGGCCCAAATATTAGCTGTCAGCACTTATGACTTGTATCCGTTCGTTTGGATGGCAGACTAGCTGCATACTGCGATACACCAACCACCCACAACATTAAAACCACCTGCCTAATGTCACAGAGGTCCATCTTGTGATCCCAATACGGCTCGAACCAGTCGAGGCCTGGACTCTATACACCTCCAAGATGGGTGAAGTGGGGCCTCCATGGATCAGACTTGTTTTGCCAGCACAGATCTGGGATATTTGGAGGCCAAGTCAACACCTTGAACATGTCATGTTCCTCAAATCATTGTTGAACAGTGTCTGGAAAGGGGTAGGAAGCATTATCCTTCTGAAAGAGACCATTACCATCAGGGAATGCCAACAATGAAGGGGTGTATGAGGTCTACAGCGATGTCTCGATAGGTGGTATGTACCACAGTAACATCCACATGAATGCTAGGACCCAAGGTTTATCAGCAGAGCATTGTCTAGAGCATCACACTGTCCGTGCTGGCTTGCCTTCTTCTCATAATGCATCTAGTTGAATGTCTTTCCCAAGAAAATGTGAATCATCAGACCAGGCTACTGTCTTCCATTGCTCCATCATTCAGCTCTGACACTCACATGCCCATTATAGGTGTTTTGCTAGTGAAGGGGGTCCGTATGGACACTCTGACTGGTCTGGTGGCTACTTAGCCCCACACTAATGATGTTCTGACTCTTTTCTATTATAACCAGCATTAAGTTTATAGTGATTTGTGCTACAGTAGCTCCTCTGTGGGATCACTGGATCAGGTACTAACCACTACATACCATTGGAGATGCTCTGAGCCAGTCATCTAGCCATGTGATAGTTTAGTTTTTCCTGCTTCCAACACTTCAGCTTCAAGAACTGACTGTTCACTTGCTGACTAATATATCCCATTCCCTGACAGGTAACATTGTACAAGATAATGATATTCATTCACCTGCCAAAGGTTTTAATGTTCTGGCTGATTGGTATAAATTAAAGTTTATTATTCTCTTTAACCATGTTCTCTGTGGTTGAAGCCTCGTCTGAAACTTTCTAAATGACCCTGTTAGAATAAACTCCACCACCCGCTGTTTCAGTCCCTTGCAAATAACAAGGAACACGTTAAGTAGAATAAAAAGCTTTTAAATAGTCAGGTGTGTCAGCTGGAACAGTTTACTCTCTCTAGTTTACCCTCATTATAGTAGAAGCGGCGTGAGTCTGTCAGACTGTCAGACGTTTCTTCTTAAGAATAAGTTGAATCACACTCATACACCCTGGATGCCACAGCGAGTTATCATATCCTCACTGTAGATTGCTTGCAGATGACACAGCAGCGACCTCACAGGAAAGGTCCATGTTGACTAAAATAGTGTGAATCACTCCTGGCAGAAGAATCAGAGCTAATGCAATTCTCCTTCATTTCCTTTCATAAGCACAAATTAGATCAGCATCTCGGAGATGTAAAAGCTAATGTGTTCAGACTGCTGGTGATTTCCTCAGAACTCAACCTCGGCTTCAGCTAACTACTATATTACTCACACCACTTCCACTTCCCATTACGCGTCGTGTCATGCACTCATGAATGATCTGGCTCCAAGAGGTGACCTCATGTGTGGGGTGCAAGTGACTTATGAATGCTCCTTTGAGACATTTTAATTGTTCTTTGGTACAGGCTGTAACACGTATTCACCCGTCCTGCGCTTGAGGTGTTGTAAGGGTTGGCTATAGGAAGTAATTTGATTTATTTAGAACAAAGAAATACCACATGCATTTATGTCTTGCTTTCTTTGTTCATTCATAAATTTCTTTGTAATATGTGTTAAAGTCAGACTGACAAGAACCTTTACCGCTTTGATCATGGCTGAATTAACTTGGTAGGAGTCCCTGAGGCAAATCAGTTTAGTAATGCTAAACACTGGGGCACAACATGAAACATACAAAACTTAAAACTAGATTTTGACATGTGGACTCTCTTCATGGCAGGCCCTGAAGTTCAGAAGATCAAGGAGGACCTGTGCCTTTAGACCTTTAAGAAATCTGTTATTATGGGGCTTTGGTGGTGCTTTGGTGGCAATCATGCTCACTGATTTATTATAAATAATTTTACACACCTGAGAAGAAGAAAATGAGCAGAGTCAGTGGTCTTCGGTCCACTTGGAGGTTTACTGTACATTACGTGAGTTGGTCTCGAGAGTGACTAAAATTTGTCACAAAATTCATTAACTTAAATAAAATTCTTTACTCTGCCCAACACGCATCACAGGTTCATTGACGTATCGCAATTGCCTGATTCTAACTTCATGACTCAGAGAGGTGTGTCATGTTTACATCAAAATCTCTGTTCAGTCTGACTCTGTCTTGTGTCTTGAACAATTGTGGTTTGGCACAGTGTCTTCTGAGCATGTGAAATGATTCAGTGGTGGTTACAAAACATTCGTATCAAAGCTGTCTTGTACAGTTCACACATGGACCTCCTGATTATATATCATCTTTAGCTATATGTGGCTTTTGTGATTATATATTTCTACATGCATATTAAACATACGTAAACACATGGTTAAAATGGCCTAAATAGTGAAACACTTGATTATATGTTTCAGAAAGTGCATAGCCTCAAACAAATTATTCTTTTAATTTGACTTTACACATTAAGTATTGCATTTTCCAGCGTCCTGGAGTTTGGGGGCCACAAAGTCATTGTCTGCCTTTCTCAGTTGGTCTCAGGTAGGTAATTTGTGATAATAATAGGCTAATAATAATAAGAGGCTTATTGGTGGGAATAATTTGAATAATGTGGTCATTCTTCTTCTAAAAAAAAAAATACTGACAACTCTCTAGAAATGACATAACTGTGAAATGTCTCTGTCCTCTTCGTCCTGTGGTTTCATTCACTCCTCAGCCTGATCCCCTGCTGGCCTTCTTTGACATCAGTGAGTCAGTGGTCCGGCCAGGCCGGGATACCACCAGCATCACTTCACCTCTCCACGTTTCCAAGTAGCAGCCAGCGGACAGCCTCAGCCTCCTCTCTCCGCTCATTGGTGGCAGGGGACGCCCATCACGAGGAGCCAGCTGCGGGGCATTCCCTATCCGCGTCCTCCGTCGGAAGTGGCCGTCCTCTCCCTGTGCTCCATTGGACCGAGCCGCTGTCAGTCGGGCTCCCTCACGGTGAGCACAGTCCGCCTCTCCGGCTCTGTGTCTGCTGAGAGCGCCGTCATATTGGTTGCTTGAAGCAGCAGCGACCACGGCAGAGAAGAAGACCCCCACCATGATGAAGAACAGGCTTTCGCGGCACCTAAAGACTAATTTAGCTTTTAAATAATTTTGATAAGGATTTTAGAAAATATATTTTAAAATATTCGGGATGGTACCATCAAGTATCCGTGTACCTTTAGTGCTTTCATCCGACACCGTGGTCCGCAAGGGGGATATATGCCTGACTTCTCTTAATAGCCATTTTTTGCAGACAAAGAGAGCTGTTGAATAGGGCTTTCAGGAGGCACGAGGGTAAGATATGACTTCTAGAAACAAACCTTTACTTGTCAAGCATGTCACATTTGTCTACTCGGTACATTTTAGCAACACAACACCGCCTGGTTTATTTGTATATTTTTTGTGTCGATTTTTTTCACAAGCTAACATGCTAACCCCGCTAGCTGGTTAGTTAGCCAAAGCTAGCTAAAACGCTTGAAACTCCCATTCTGGGGGATGCTAACAGTTAGCATTTTTGACAGCTCGTAAGCCTGAACCGTAACTTAACTATATCTGTTGCCAACTAACAGAAGGCTGTTTGCAATTTATATTTTTTAAATATCATATATGTGAATGAAGTTACCCAGGTAGTTTGGGGAGTATGGATAACGGTATTAGCCGCTGTAGCTACGTTTAGTGGTGTGTCGGGGCTGGCTGTGGGTATTTAACGGGTTAGCAAGTCAGCTAACTTGGCTGGGACCAGGGAAAAGTGGGGCCTCCAGAAACCTAAAGGCCTTCCAACCATTTCTGTAGACCCGTTATGATAACGTTATAGCTTGATAATTGTGTGTCTTCTTTTGGCATTGCTGATAAAACATTTTGTAATCTGTCGTGATTGCTAACGATACTATAACGGAGCCGTACTGTCCACGTTAATCCGTAATACCAGACCACATTAAAACGATGACAGTAGAGGAGTTGTAGGGATAACTTAAGGTAGTTAACACTGACTGTAAACGGATTAAATCTTAAAATGCATGTTGTGGTTTTGTTGTTAATTTGACGTGGCTAATATTTTTCAGTCTGACCTGAATGCCTTTTGATTAATTACTGAGTGCAAATAACTAACAGAGCTACACCAGGGTAGAATAATTATTATACAGAGTGTTGATGCACTTCTGAAGAGCAATGCTCAGTTGGGTTGCAGGACTATGGGTGCATATACTGACTCAATTGGAAAGTTTTAATTTTATCATAAAATACAGCTTTTTAGAGAAAAAAAAGTGGAATAATTTGAAAGATCAAAATTTCCATTAGGTGTTTAATTTGTTGAGATTTAAATGTAGGAATTAAAATCAGCACGTTTTATCAGGTATTTACAGATCCTGTATGGCGTTGTGCCATCCCACATATCTTTCAGAATGCTAGGCGCTGCAAATATCTCATTAACTCTGGTCTGGTCTGGTCTGAGCAGAGAAGGCGTCCTCCCTTAATCTTGTCTTCTCTCCAGCCCTCTCTTAGATCAGTATGATCCCAGGAGAATGGGTGTGTTGGGCTGCCGGAGAGCAGAAGTAGCCTAGTTCTGTTTCAGGACGGCTCAAAATGGATGTGGACTGGATCGCACTCTTGGTGTGGCCATTGTTATCAATGGCAACAGCCGAAGAGTTGTTAAGGACAGCTATCTTACTCTTGAATTAGCTGAGCATCAATAATTGTTGACAGAAGGCTGCAATATCGGATTCCCTTGTGTTGTGTGTCCTCTGGATGTGAGGTGTATGACCTTTTAGGTCATTATGTTGACTAGTGTCACATTTTTCAATAATATTTGTAGAACCAGGTCAGGCTATTAGGACATATAGTGGCTTGTACCTCCATGCTTGCATTAACTAAATGTAAAGTAGTGATTGTGTGTTTTTGTTGTTTGTTGTTGCTCAGTCAGACGTGATCAGTATTATTATTATTATTGTTGGGAGTTTTGGATAGCTCCAAGAGTGTCTCTTACTGTACGTCCAGTTTGCCTGGTGCCGCATTATTAGAACAAGGGTCAGATCAGCTAACTAATACTGCAGCACAAGTTGGCAGAGTTTTTAATGGTCAGTGGTCATTCTTTAACATTCATAGTAGATCATACATGCCAGTTATCATGTTACAACTCCCAGCATTCAGTCTCCTTCCTCATCAGGTTAATCTTTTGAGTTCTCGCCACTTATTATCAATTGACCTGACTTGAGCCAGGTGAAGGTGTCGGTGAACATGGGTTAAACGTGCAGAATAACAAATACTTTAACTATTTTATTTACTATTTTATTAAGTGTGTGTATGTCAAATGTGGTCCACAAAGTGGTGAAGAGTTGAGATATAATTGCACGTGGGCACAATTAATAGTAGTATAGTATAGTAATGGATAGCCTGGCCCTATGTAGTCAGGGATATTGTTCACAGGCGCTTGTCACTGTTTGTGTTCTTTAGGTGATTAGCAAACTGAGGGATAAAACACACCAACCTGGATGGAAAATCCAGGCTCTCAAGATGTAGCTGATCTAATATTAGCCTCACAATTCCAGTTCATCTTGGAGGGAATACAGCATGGTGTGAACATGCAGCTTTAGATTGTAGATCAGTGTTTTCATGTTGACAGCACAACTGCAGAATCATGACAAACGCTGGTAAATAGAGGCTGTGACTGGTAAGACTTTGTGCTCCAACAAAAAATTGTCAGAAGCGTCCAAGTTTTGCTTTCTAAAATCAAACTGGTTGGACAAATAGATGAAGTTCACTTTGAGCCACTTTGCCCCTTTAAGTTCCTAGCAAGTCTATTAGTCAGCTATTCAGATGGAAATCATACTTGTGCCTCAAAGTTCCATTCTTAAAAAATTAATTACCTGGTTAGAAATTCCTAAAATCATATCTGTGCCTCTCCCCTCATTGAATATAGAACAGAATCCATAAATATGCACACATTTTCTTTTCAAAAATTTAAATAATGGATACAGAAAGTCTTCTACATCACTTAAAGGCTACTCAGTGTGCCATGCAGACCTCTGGTTACCACAACAGCCCTGTCCCTATTCCACTAAGATCCACCTCCAAACTCACTGAGATGGCTCAGATCCTTCCTGAGACATATTCCACTTTCAGCAGAAGAATCTGAAGACAACCACCTGAAAATACCCCATGTATATCTCTGATCACAGTTACATGTCTTATAGTGTTTGTAACTCAATTCCTCCTCTTAGCTAAAAGTAAAGTCATTTTAATTAATTTAATTTTCAAATTTTAGTTAAATTGTTCTTAGTGGATGATTTTACAGTATAGCACAGTGCAGCTGTAGTTTAACAGATTGTGGCATTACTAATGGTTTTGGTGAAGTTAACCTCTCTAGTGGCTGTGTTAAGAACCTCTGGTCTGAACCATTAAAATACTTTACAAGTTGAAGTTTTCTAGGATTGGTAATGATTGGTTTAATTATCTGTTAATCTGCCAGTTATTCTCTCAAGAGTTTGGTCTATAAACATCAGAAAACTGTGAAAACTGTCCATCACAACATCAGACAGCACAAAGGTAATGCCGCCTAATGTCAAATATTCTCTTTAAAATAACGTAAGACCAATGGGGCAGTGGTGACTTAGTGGTTTGTGAAGCGAACTTGTAACTGGTGGGTCGCTGGTTTGAGCCCCCAGACTGGCAAGAGGTTGAGTTGGGACAGTGAAAGCGACCGCTTGTCCCAATCACCACCTCTGTGGGCCCTTGAGCAAGGCCCTTAACCCCTGACTGCTCCCCGGGCGCTGCACCGCGGCAGCCCACTGCTCCTAGTATGTATAGTTAAGGTTAACTTTGAATAGGATGGGTCAAATGCAGAGGAGGAATTTCCCCAAGGGGATCAATAAAGGTTAGATTATAAGAAGAGCAGCCAGTTGACACTTTTTAGAACCCTAAACATTTTTGATAGACGAGGTCTTTTGTATTTAGTGAGGCCACATGTTGAACACGGATGCAGAAGCATGAATAGCAATCATGAGTGACAGAATCATGTCATTCAAGTAATCACCTTGTGTTTTGGTATTTAAGTTCTAAATGATCTAATTGCCAATGCCAAAAATGTAAGGCTTCAATAAGAAAATGCATATTTTTCATTTTAAATGGTTAATGATTAATATTGAGGTTAACAACTAATACATGGGTATTCACAATTGATATTACTAAGGACCACTGACAGCATGCCATATTTGCTGCGGTGGGATTTTGCCTAATGTTGCTGACCTTGGAGGTCACCGCATCATTACAAGCCACAGAAATGCCAACAACATTTGATGATTAAGAACGATTAAAGTATGAACAAAATTATCTGCCAATTTCAATTGATATTAATGACTGCTAATGTGAAAGCAGATACTGTGAGAAAAAGAAATGAACATGAAATTTCATCATCAAATTCTGATTATTTTATAATCTCTTTTTGGCCACTGCTAGCTGTTTGCTAAGGAGAGTTCTGAGAGAAAGAGTGTGTGTGGATTCAGTGATGACCTAGGATTCATTGTTTAGGGCAAAGTTTTAAACACAGCATTGAAACAAACATTTCAACCAGTTTGGTGATTGTAATTTGTACCTAGTATAGTTTTGGTGTAATTAACTTTCAACATGCAACAATGGAGTACATCAGGGTGGTGATTCTTAACATTTATGAGTTTGCTAAATTGGCATTTGGTGCTGGGAAGCCTATGGTTGCTTGGCTTTGGATGCTGTTGTTAGAAGTAATGTCTAGTTTATCACTGGAGCTCCGTCTCCAACCAGAAGTGACCAGATCAGTGAGTAAAATCAGCTGCTGTGGATTTTTTTTTCTTTTTACTGGCGCTACCCATTGAGAAAATGAAAGAAAGACGTCCAAGAGACCACTTACTAAGGCTTACTGGGCAGACGCACATGGAGCTTAAAGTGGAAGATGAACCACAGCAAATTGGTCATGTCACATGTGGTAATGTAGCTCGGTTGTATCAATACAATTGATATTTCAGGTTGTTTTCCAAGTGTATGCACACATCCAACAATAATGACTGTCAAATGGAGAGACATCTTTTTTAACAAAGCAAGTCAATAAGTGGGATGACTATGGTCAGCGTCTGGCAGAGACAGCATGAGTATGTTTGTAATAGACTTGGAACTGCCCTTTGCAAATCAACTTAATAAGTCATGTGCTAAAGGCCGATCTGGTTTCCTGTGCATCACGTAACTCTGTCTGTCACAGCTGACAGTGCAAATCCATAATGTCTTTATCAATATTTGCAGGCAGATTTCACCGCTGGTTGACATGATGCCAGGTAGTTGGGTGGTAGCTTTCAGCCCAGAAGCAGATTGAGTAGTTTTGTTTTTTTTTAAAAGAAAAGAAAAGTGGGAGTGTGGTAGACCTGCCACAGAGGGACTAACATCCTTAGCTTACTGAGCAGCACATGCAATTAAAGCTGACGTGGCTGGGGATTTAAATTTTCAATGAGAACTCCCATAATTGAAGAGCATGTTCTTGTAAATATGGTAAGATGTGCTGCTTGCATTTTTTATTATTGCTGCAGTTACAGCGTCTATCTGTTTGCTTAAAAGTTTGATTGAAAGAGGAATAGAAATGTCTTACGAACAAAGAACTTAAACATCAGTGTGAAGACTTGCAAAGCTGTTTAGTTCAAGTTTTTGAAGCATGTGACAGTTGTTTGGAAGTCCTGCTAATAGCAAAATGTGTACCCCAATAAATTCACGAGGTCCAGAAACTCTGTCTGCAACAGGAAAGGAAATGCTGCACTCTGGAATCCTTTGAGGCTTTGTGTTTGGCAGGCCACCTACCTGTGGTGACTTTGCTCACTGGGAAATTTGTATCATTCGAATGCAGTCTGGTGCTACTACTTCCAAATGCCTGTCAAATTCTCATAGTGTGATAAATCAACAGCATATGTGAGCGTGTATGCGTATGTACATGTGCCCTGTCTGCTGCTGTTACAGGGAAAGTTTTTGGTCAAGTCTAGACTGGCTCTGTATTACAGTACATACCAGCAGATCAGCTGTGAGCAGATCCTGGGTTCATTTATAGCTGTGGCCTTGTGTCCCTGCACGTCTGCCTGGCAACTCCTAACTCTGCTGTTCCAACTACTCAAGCTCACCCACCTCTCAGACACTTTGGCCCCGTTATACTCTCACCATGTCTAATTACTAGATACACAGTAGTCTGGGGAATTTAAATGTAGGACATTCTTTATGTACCTTGTACTTCAGTGTTAAATGTAGGCGCCATTGCTGATGTGAGATTTCTTCACCTGTGAGTTAATCAGCTTTGTCTCCTGTTATCTTCAGGTCCCAGGGGCTCCTATTAATGAAGAAAGTGGGCAACATGTGGAGCAACCTGAAGAGCAGATGCCAGACACTGTTTCACAACAACAGTTCAGGACCCAGTGAAAGCAGGGTTGAGGCAGACACCGTCCACTGTGTGGTGGATCTTGGTCAAGGAGGCAGCTCAAGTGAGGCTCAGGCATCAAGAGCCTCCAGCCCATCACGGAGCCTCCTACCAGTGCCAATGGTAACAGCAGGACGCCGCCATCATAACTGTGTGTCAGACATCCCTCAGATTGTAGAGATCACTATTGACAAGGACACTGAGGATGTTCGGGGGGGCTCAGGGGGTGTTCCTCTGGCCCGGAGAGACTCCTATTCCCGTCATGCTCCATGGGGAGGCAAGAAAAAACACTCATGTTCCACAAAAACCCAGAGCTCTCTGGAGGCAGATAGGCGGTCTGGGCGCTTACGAGGGAGTGGAAACCGTAGGGACAGGCGTTATGGAGTCAGCTCCATCCAGGAGATGAACGACTCTGTATCTGGAGGACGTAGTCTGAATGCTCGGTCTTTGCGCCAGCGGTTAAGTGATACAGTTGGCTTGTGCTTACCCCTGCCTGCTCGCAGGCGCTCCCGCTCTTCTAAGAACCCTGTCACCTCCAAACGTAAGATTCACCTGACAGAGCTCATGCTTGAGACCTGTCCCTTCCCACCAGGCTCTGACCTTGCTCACAAGTGGCACTTGATCAAACAGCACACAGCACCAGTCAGCCCGCATTCCTCCACTGCCCTTCTGGATGCCTTTGACCCGGCCCACCCCTCTCCTGAGGATGAGGAGGAACGTCTGCGTGAACGCCGCAGACTTAGCATCGAGGAAGGTGTGGACCCACCACCTAATGCACAGATCCACACCCTGGAGGCCTCAGTGCCAGGCTCCTCTCTCTACAAACTGGGACCAAAGATGGCTCCTGGCATGGGAGAGGCCTCTGGGGAGGGCCGGGCCTCAGGGGCTGGCAGCTCTGGCTCTGGATCATCAGGGGCCTGTGCTCAGGTTCTGGGGGCTGCAGCATCAACCCAGGACTGTGACTCTGAGGAGGATTCAACTACCCTATGTCTGCAGGCCAGGAGGCCCAAACAGAGGCACGCCTCTGGGGATGGTCACCTGAGCCGGCAGCAACCTGGGCCCTGGAAGGTCCACACCCAGATAGACTACATCCACTGCCTGGTGCCAGACCTATTGCAGATTACAGCTCTGCCCTGCTACTGGGGCGTAATGGACCGCTATGAGGCAGAGGCACTGCTGGATGGACGGCCTGAGGGCACCTTCCTGCTGCGTGATTCAGCCCAGGAGGACTACCTCTTCTCTGTTAGCTTCCGCCGTTACAATCGGTCCCTGCATGCACGCATCGAGCAGTGGAACCACAACTTCAGCTTTGACGCTCATGACCCTTGTGTTTTCCACTCTTCCACCGTCACAGGACTGCTGGAGCACTACAAGGACCCCAGCGCCTGCATGTTTTTTGAACCGCTGCTAACAGCGCCTCTCCATCGGACCTTTCCCTTTGGCCTGCAGCACTTGGCACGAGCTGCCATCTGCCGCTGGACCACTTACGATGGTATAGGCTCTCTGCCGTTGCCCCCTGCCCTGCAGGACTTCCTCAAGGAGTATCACTATAAACAGAAAGTACGAGTTCGCTGGCTGGAGAGGGAACCGCCACTCAAGGTCAAATAGGGCGGGCTTCTCCATTGCCTGTACACACACTGCAGGAGGATTACAGAACTTTAGAAATTCCTCATTAGCCAATTGGAGGCTCTACTGACATGGCTTTCTTTCTGGTGGGGGATGGAATTTAAGTGTAACAAGCTATACAAGATTCATTCTAATCTTTGTTTTAGTTATTACTTACATCACAGAAAATACATATGATTATATTCAGTATAACGCTGTCTGGCAAGCACATGTTTTTGTGTTGTTTTGACAGGGAGCGAAGGCACAAATATAGTGATTTGTGTCTTTTCTCTCCTGCTTTGTGCTAAATGTCTGCCTGATCCCACAACATCACCCTGCCTGTAGACCTGCCTGCATGCCTCCCTTGTTCATCCCAAATTGCTGTTTAGGCCCACATGGCAACGTTGTACAGCTCACCTTGTGCTTTCTCTATTTTTTTCTTCCTTAGCTTGTCAAAGCACCTAATAGAGCACCTTCCCAAGAGAAGGTGTGTGTGGGTTGAGAGGGCATCTGGAGGTGCTATTGAAATATTGCAGTCAGAGCTTGTCCCATGGATAGAGCTACATAAGGCACATTCTTTGCCATCTCGTTGCACACATGAGCATCAGCTAAGCCAGAGATGAGGACAGATTCCAAGAGGGTCCACAGAGTTCAGGACAGAGCATTGGGAAAATAAAGTGCTCTCTAAGGACTATAGATTAGTCCTTAAAGAACACTAGTTCCTCTTCAAGCAGTAATAGTGAGCAATGAATAATAAATCAGTCTACTGTGTCCTATATAGTGAGCAAGCTAAACTTGTCAGCTTCATTCCTACTGTGTGGTATTGCTTTTGAAACTTGAGGGACAGATTTTAAAGAAATACTCTGACAATTCTTGCCATTGTTACAGTTGTCAAAGCAGTCTGTCAGTTCTTCACTGGCCACAGTACACTATTGTGCATATATGCACCCAGTTCAATTCTTCCTGATAGAAATTTAAGTTCACATTGAGGCAGCCTGCTGTCTATTGCTTTATAGTGTTAGGTTTTATACATGCTTCCTAAAGCTCAGCATCTTTCAGTGGTATCTACTAGACAGAAATCTCCTATATTCAGGTTGGTTATTTTTCTTCACCAGACATTTTAAACATTGGCACAGCTATCTGTGCCCTTTGGTTACAGTAAGGAAGGCTAACAATACTTTTTTTAGAGGGACTGAGGATACATGTGAAAAATGATAGGTGAAGACAATCAATGAAAATTCAGAATACCAGTATCTCTATAAATGTGTTGATCAGGATTGGGCTTTGTCATGGGAGTCAAGAGTTCTTATAGTCTTCATATAGTCAAAGATCATAAATAGGAAGGGCAGCTAACCTCACACAAAACTTCAGCATAGCTTGATAAATTAGGGAACTACAACTATAAGTGTTTGAGTTTCAGATTTTTCTAAAAACAAAGCTAAATTTCCACACTTTGTGACTTTGTACAACAGGGTCTCAACCACAACTAATCACTTCATTGCCCAGTTGCATTCATAGTCATAGCTTTGAATGAAAGCAACTCGGCTCTCAAGAAATTGGACTAACCATGACAGCTTCAGCTATGCAGTCTGAATGATTTTAGTTGTGTGGCTTGGGACAAAAACACTGCTGGCTAGCCTGTCATTTGTATTATCCTCTCAGCGCGAAGACAACATACGTGTAACTATGTGCCTTTTTAGATAACCATTTGTCTTGTTCCATAATCAGTTACTTTATAGTTCAAACCAGAAGCAGGTGGTGCTTAAACACAGTCCACTCGGATGCCATCAAATGAGACTGACGAGAATAATAATGAAAAGGTGCATGAGCTCTAAGCTCCCTTACTCATGGTGCACGTTAAAGATTAACGGATAAAACTTTAGTGGTGCTATGTTGATTAAGCTACGGCAGATTATTGAAATAGGTTGTACATTAGATCTGTTCTCACTCACTATGCATGCATTTGTCTCTCTGTATGGTAGTATTAGGTTGTTAGTGGGTCCAATGCCAGCTGTGCTGCTGTAGCATATTTCAGTGCAAGATATCAATGTCCAGCCCTCACATGTATAGGGTCTAGTCTGCAACTTGACAAACGGATCTAGTGAGAGGGCATGAAGGTTAACTCTTTACTGTGAGCATGTTAAACTGAATAATTCAACTTCTGATGACAATGCTCAACTCGGCCATCAGTGTTAAAGCCAAGTCGTCAGCAGCAGTGTTTGTAATAACTCCTAATTAGCAGTACAGTGCATTAACTGGCTTTTTATAAAGTGACATTAGCTGAACTTTTAATAACTGTGCACATGACTGTAGGGAGGATGAGATGAGTGGAGATCAGCAGAGGGGCTCCCTTTAAGGATTTTTAGCAAAAATGTTTAGAAAGAATATAAATGTCTTTTACTGGAAAGGATGGAGATGAAACCCTGCTGGTAATGTGTAAAACAAAAATATTTAAGCTGCAACACGCATGAGATCATGATCACTGGGAAGGTTAATCTGTCATGTTCTCCAACTCATACTTCAGTTAGTGTGTGTCTACCCACGCAGCTGTTAAAGAAGATTTTTTAGTTCTCATCAGTGAGAAATGAATCATGAACAAATGTTGTTTCTTTGCTCATGAATATCTGATTCTGTGACCAAAGCTCTTGCATACATCTCAGTGTATTAACTAGTGGGCTAAACCCTATTGCTGTACTCAGTGGTGTTAGACTTAAGCTAAATTATATTTCACATTTACAAACAAGTGAAGGCTAGCTCCATGCTATGGTATTTACAACATAAGGATGCTCTTCTTTGTTAACTCATTAATATTAGAGAGTCTGCCTGTGTCAAAGTTACACCTACACTTTAATGTTAACGGTAGACATACTTCCGCTGCTAGACAGTTTTCATGTATTTATCAGGCAGGTATTTATTATGCAGGTTGGTGAAGATATAAGGATTGAAATCTTTTCATCAACCAATATTTGCTTTTTTCCTCCACAGTCTGAGTTGATCAAAATTGACAGTTTCCTCAAATGATTCTATTTCCGAACGTATGAGATATTTCCCACTGCCCCAGACTTTGTTTTCAGAAAGCTTGAATACTGCATGTTAACCCCACCTATATGTGTTCAAGTGGCAGGTATTAAGAGGAAGGGAATAAGGCTGACATTTGAGTTGCTTGCATGTGCACTTTTTTAATTTTCAGGACTTTTAGCATCCACACTGAAATATATATCTGAAAACTCACACACATCATACATCACTGTACATGACTGTCTTTCTCGCTGCCACCTGTCTCTCATGCTACTGCCTGGCAATAGCATACAGCTCCTTGCAGTGCCCCCCCATCCCACTTGAAGGCTACCGATCACAGGCTGCCATGTTGGGATACACATTTCCTGGGCACTATAAGGGCCACTCTGTGTTGCCTCTTTGGCTGATGTGTGACTAAGAGAGGCCTTTTTCTTGTTATTATATCCAACTGCTCTCTCTCCATCTGGCCACATCCCTGACACGACTGCGGTGTAGAGTAAACTTTAGGCCTGTTTGCCCTGTCCTTTACTCTCCCTTCAGTCCTGTTAGGGTGATGTCAGGCTGAAGTGAACATTAAGGAGCAGGAGGAGGAGAGATGGAGCTGGCTCACTGAGGGCCCTGGCTTCCTGTTGTGGCAACGGCGTGCTCACAGAGAGGGCAAGGGATTTGTCGAAGTAAATAGCACTTTAATTGTGTATTTGTGTTCTGCAGTGCAGTCGGCAAGTATTAGGACAGTGACTTGGCTTTTGTTTGCTCTCCAGCATATTGGATTTGAAATGACAGTTGAGCTTTGTGACAGGGTTTGAATCCATATTTGGTGCCCATAGTAGGAATTGTTGCACTTTTTTTTGTACAAAGGCACCCACTTCTAGAAACAAATCCGACAACTGAAGTCATCATAATCAGTTCTGTGTGATTAATCCCTGCTGATCTATTTGATACACTTGTATGAGCAGACACTTGGTCTATAAGGATGTTCTGCGAGGCCTGAATCTGCCACCTGAGGACAGACGACTGTCTTGGCCAGATAAAATAGAAGGTGTTTTGGCCCTCACTGGTTGCCTTCTCTCTATGTTGAGGATCATCGTGTGCCTACTTTGATCTAAAATTGGGGAATTGCACTATCCACAACCATGAGGGATTGAAACACCCCGGAACATACTAACAGAGAGCTCTCTTGTCTTTTGTTTGATTACCAATATGCTGCACTACAGAGCCAAAACAACTGAAAAAGGCCCACTGTTTTAATACTTGTGGCCAGCACTGTATGCGTGTTAGCTCAAGATGGCGAGACTTGGGTGAGTGTTGCGAAAGGAGAGAGAGAAAAAAAAAGAAGCCGTTGGTCCTGAAATATTTCACTTACATTCAGGCATTGTAAGCTGTGTTGATGGAGTCGTATTCTCCGCCTTGCTGCAGACTCGGTGCATGTGTGTGTGTTGCGTGGGAGTATGTTAGCGTATGGACAGAGCCACACAGAGGGTTACCGTGGAGAGGGGACGCAGAGTTGAGTGTGAGGGGTGATGACAGTGACTCCTATGAACAATGCCTCTCTGCCCCTGTCCCACTCCCCTCTTATTCTCAGGCAGGCCCATTTGCAAGGAGAGTCCCAGGACCCTCTCAACCCAGTTTTCCCCATGGGAAATATCTGACATTAACCGTAGCACATGTTTGCCATATAACCCGTAGATTTAGGAGGGGGAAAAAAAAAAAACATTGTATGTATGATGAATGATGGATTTATGTAATAGCCTGATGAAAAGACATTTTATTCTTCTGTGGTGCATAAACTGTCTGGAACACACATACATTTGCACACACTTACTATCAACGCTTCTTCTGACACCTGCACTACCCCCAAGGTATTGACACACACATACACCCACACCCTCCCACCACCCCACCCTAAGCCAGGGATGTGTAAACATGGACCACATTTAGCCAGCACCACCTTTCTGTATGACCCCACAAAAAAAAAGGGAAGGCAAAGATGGGTGTTTCTGTGTATATTCTATGTTCTTACGACAAACAAAATGCCGTGAAAATTAAACTATTTTGACCTTATATTGTCATGAGTATGATGACACTATTTAGCTGCACTATGAGAGCCTCATTTGTGGCAGGAAACCACTGGGTCTGGTCTGGGGTCAGGCTGGTTTGTGCCGTTAGCTGTCCCATTAAAGCAACAGCAATACCCCTGGATGTAGGACTCCCCCCACCCCACCCCCACCTCGGTACGACTCATGGTTTCAGATCTTAGAGGACAACAAAAAAAAAAAAGAGATATTTAAGAAAAAAACTTCATGTTCCCATATATATTTTAGAAAGCTGGGTTAAGTGCTATATGCAAACAGAAAAAGATGTATGAAAGAATTATTATTTTTCATTATTACTTCTCCCTAATATGCAATGGAGTGTAGTGTAACAATGGTTGCAATCCTCTGTCACTTTAATGCTGTATGTGCACATTGGTTGCTGTGTGGATGTGGGTGCCGAGGCAACAGGACTTGACAATGATGGGAACTAATGGTTGTCACTCTGCAGCACCGCAGTGTTCCCAGACTGCCTTATTCGTTCTGGCCAATCACAAAAAGCCCTTTAAATCCGGGGCCACAGCCACTGCCACAGGCTGACCACGCTGTCGTCAGACGAATATCGCCGTTCTGTTTTCTTCAGCTTTTTTTCCTCACTTTTTTTCTTTTTCTTTTCTTCTGCTGTCAGGTAGATTTGGAGCGTGTAAATGGCATAACCATGTTCACATTTCACTGTCTGTTCTGTGTAACTGCTTCACCATTCAAAGAGAGAAAAAAAAAACAGTTGTTTTCCAGTATAACCTGTTCATTTTTAAGAGCCGTACGATGCGACACTTGTAGCTGTCACTCTTGGTGCTTGGCTTATGCTTCATTGTCTTAATATTCCAAATAAAACTGTTAAGTGTAATCCACACTGGCCCATGATATAATATTGAGTACGTTTTTTTTCTTTGTCATGTCATAATACACCCCAGATTGAGTGAGGCTGTGATTTGAGGTTGTTATCAGCAAGGAAGTTACTCACTTTATGTTTTAATACCACATCACATATAAATCATAATGTAAATTGCTAGCTGTTCCTTTAAGTAGCATGTCTCTATACTTTTGCCAGGTAATGAAACTCACAAAATGGTTCTCAAAAAATGTCTAAACTTTGAGTGAAAGTATCCAAAAAGTTTTTAAGAGTTTTTAGGGAGTGTAACACAACCATAACACCCCAGACCCTGGCATGGGAGATCGGTGGTTCAAATCCCAGTCAGGGCGCAGGTACCCAGTGAGGACCCTTAGGCAAGGTCCTTAATGCTGCCCCGCCTACCTACCTATGTGCGTCTAAATGAAATTGTAGAATTGTAGAACCATGAAGCAGCAAAACATTGGTACAAATAACACAAACTTGTGTTCCCGTTTGAAGTGCAAATTAACTATAAAAGCAATTATGACAAAGTGTGTTTAATGTAATGAACCCTCTATTCATAAAATATTGTATGAATGAGTATCACCATGTATATCCCCTTTCTTTTTGGATTTAAATACCTACATGAAACAAGAAAAAAAAAAAAACGTCTTTCATGTGCAGTCCAGTTAAGTCATCTGAAATGTGATCTTAAACGAATTCCACAAAACATAACAATCTTGACACACGTCATTCTGCATCTTGTTGCGGCTTGAAAACTATGAGGCCGCTTGACTGACTAAAGCAAGATACTAAAATAAGAATATGCGTGCAAAGATTGATGGAATGCCACCTGGAATGCACGTCCCACTGGGAAAACCAAGCAGGAAGAATGAGGTCCCAGTCTGTGGATGTAGATTTAGTTTGAACATTAGGAGGGGGGGACATTAAGCAGGGGTCTGGGCATCCTCCTCCAGGAAATTTTGAGCATCAAACTTGTAAATTCCTGCATTCAGGTGACTCATTATGCCCCAATTTGTACCTTTTCTGGATCAGTTTATGGTGGAAATGTCTATTACATGCTGTATATGTAAAGGAAAACATCCATCCATCCATTATCTATACACCACGTAATCCTCTGTAGGGTCGAGGGGGGACTGGAGTCTATCCCAGCCCACTCGGACAAAGGCAGGGGACACCCTGAACAGGTCACCAGTCTATCACAGGGCCACATAGAGAGACAGACAACCAAGCACACTCTCATTCACACCTACAGACAATTTAGAATCATCAATTAACCTCAACATGTTTTTGGACTGTGAGAGGAAGCCGGAGAACCTGGTGAAAACCCACGCTGCACAGGGAGAACATGCAAACTCCACACAGAGAGATTCCAGGAGTCCTAACCAGGACTTCTAGCTGTGAGGCAACCGAGCCTAAAGGAAAACGCATCCGGATAAATTTTCTTAGCTTCTTTCATGTTTTTATACGAGCGGTCAAATGCATGTGTTATTAGTGAGGGGGATATATAACCTGCATCCCATCTGAAACGTGTGACTCTGTGGACCCAAAAAAGCACAGAAACAGTGTGACCAGTGGGTGGTTTCTACCAGTATTTTTAAAATAGCCTTTGCAGCAGTAACTAATAGGATATATAAATAAATAAGGTTTGGAAAAAGTCAAAGCATTTTGCCCACCTACGATATGCAGCTGCTGATTCAACCTTTTTGCCAGTGGACAGACGACCCCT